>JBBYHL010387154.1:0-21502 GCA_038381835.1 Adansonia madagascariensis
CTTAATCTTGAGTCTCATGTTCATTTTGGTGACATGGTCAATGGGTTGTTCCATCATCCCAAAAGTACTTTAGGATTTTGGAATAAACTTGTGAAACCCGTGTTACTTTCTGTCACGAATGTTCAAATGTCCTAAGCCCAAGTTTATCTTAAAAAAACTAGAATGCTGAATAATCCCCCTATTTTTACTTTGGCAACATTGTAGTCCAAACTTGAAAAACCATTTTCGAACCATAAAATATTTCCTTTGATTTGTCTAATAATTTTCCTTTAAAGGGCATCATATTACCTTTTTAAAAGGTGTCTTATTTGCCCTCGGATCATCCTGGATAAGGGAGTTATGATTTTTTGAACCTTTACTGTCCGAAACCCCTAGACTAACTTGCAACATTCTCTTTAGGCCATTTTGGCACATCAGATGATTTTTATAAAATTTCCATATTTTTCCCAAAAGTTCACCAAATTTCTTTTCCAAAAGGGTAATATCTATGATCTAACGATCCCGGATGAGCTTAGAATGATTTTTTGAAATCCATCATGCCTTTTTAATTGTACATGCTGCCAAAGCTGAGACAAACCTGAATTCAAAAATTAATTCCGCCTAGAAAATAATTTTTTAGAATTTTTAGAATATTTTTGTATTAAACCTTGTCGAGTTCCTTTCCAACGGTACCTTATTTACCCTTTGAAATCTTCGAATGCACTTGAACAAAATCTGAAAATGGAGCCATCATGATGATGTCCCTTGTTTTCAACCTAATTTTTGAATTGCCTTTTTATCCAGACATTCATATGTCTCGAAAATGTGTCCGATTGATTCCTCCAGAATATCAACCCTCTTTTGACTCGGATCAAAAATAAAATACAAAAAATAGGATTTCATATTAAAATTTTTGCTGGTGGAGATACTCCAACTCCACTACTAAAAGGGGATACTCCACCCCCCTTTTTTTAATCAAAGTTTAAATTTTTTGCTTGTTCTTAAATGTTTTCCTAACTTTAGGGATACTCTAACTCCACTACTCTGAAAGGATACTCCAATCCCTTTTTTTAAGAAAAAAGATAATTTTTTTATTCCTAACTATTTTCATAACTCTATTTTAGGGGACACTCCAACCCTATTTCTCTGAGGGGATACTCCAACCCTGCTTTTACCTCAAAAACTTAAAATTTTCTCTCTTCCGGATGCCTCAAACTGTTTTGATAAAAAAATATCTTTATTCTTCAAATTATCACCAAATCTAGACTAATATATGAAATTGTCATCTGGGTTATTCTTCAATAATCGAAGGTAATTATGAGATACATTTCGATTGCCCCTCTTTTTTATATTTTTTTTTATGATTGCTTGTTTATGATATTATTATATTTCTTATTTTTTCCCTCACTAACTTGTTTCCTTTTGTCGTGTTATTATGCATTCATATCAAAAATTTATTTTCTAATAAAATTTATGAGATGATGTTTTGTGTTGGTATCTCTCCAGTGCCTAGTATGAAACATCCAATTTTTAAAATCCAATCCGGACATGGTTCTTAAAAAAATCCCTATGTTCCTCTTTCCTCCGAGGCACGTAGGTGATCTAATTTTCCTTAATTAAAAAAAGCCTAGGTTTACATTTTCCAAAACTTCATACATTAAAGAGGATTATATCTAATTAGATACCAAATGGAATCGATTTAACCAAGATGACAGTGAGATATAGTTAGTCGATACCGATTTTGGGCTTCATAAGGATGCTAGTCCTTCCCTGTGCGTAACTAACTCCCGAGCCTAACCAATAAATCTTTGGACTTCATAGGCCTTGAAATTAGTGTTTTAAGTTTTGGAACTCATAATGTTGTTTTCAATAGGTGTCCGATCTTGCCTAGCCTAAAATGATCGATGGTGACTCCAAGTTTATGGCCACTTCATAGTGGCCATCTAGGTCCAGTTAGATGAGCAACTCATTCGGCAGTCCCTATCTCCTTCATATCATCACATCTAATCCAAATCCAAATCAAGGGATAGCTTAAAGGCTCGACCATAGCCAACCATCATTTATTTTTAAGTCGAACACGCTATGCCCTTCGGATCATCTAAAGTTTTAAAGGCCGAACACGTAATGACATAACTCATCTGACATACTGAATCAGATGCAAATGGAATGGGTATCGAAGATGACTACTAGATTATAAATAATAAAGAAAAAGTCAAAATGCCAATGAATTTGGTTTAGCAAATCCTAGTATAAGCCAAATTAGTGAATGTGGCCAAAAAGACTGAAGAGGGAGCCGATGACTTTTGTTTTTCGTACCATCTATAACCATATTCTTTAAATGTGCAAAAAGTTTCATGCTATGGTTCAAAGAATGATGAATTAGGGTAGTATCGAATTCTATTATAAAAAGTGAGCCTCACTAACTAAGTCAGTAAATGGATACCATCTATTAACACTATAAAAAGGGATGAAAAATTCCTCTTTACAGGGTTGGAAGGTAATTGGTCTTATTTAACAACTGACCAAGTATCAAAGCTACCCTTGTTTAGCCTATGCTAAAGATAGTTATTTAACTTCCATTTCTTTCCTTATAAAGACAACAAGGTGGTTCCTTGGAAATCCGTAAGTAAAACTTTAATCACCAGAGAATCTAGTCAACAAACAGTAAACATTGACCTCTTGAGGGTAGGCCATCTAACTTGAAGTAGCAGATGAGATGGCCTAGCTACACCAAGAAGTGAAACTCAATAATAGAACATTACTTCTATTCTTAAAGCACCAAAGTCTGCAACTAAAGGATCAGATTCGATAGCTATCAAGTAGCTAATGAGTGAGAAAGAAGCTACAGAATTCTTTAAGTTCATTAAGCACACAAATATACCATCGTAGATCAGTTGAACAGGTAACATGCAAAGATATATATGTTATTACTACTATTAAACTTCAAAGCTTAAAGGAATGCTCTTCTCAAGGTTTTCAATGAGGCATATGTCCCTCTAGACATACCAATAGGCTAGTTGGATCACCTAGTAAGCAACATCATTGCTAACAACTATATATCTTTTAGCAATGATGAAATCCCTAATGAAGGAAGAGGAAACTATAAAGCCCTTCACATCACCATATGCTACAAAGGTAGCTTGTTGCCCAAGATGCTCATTGATAATGGGTCAATAGTGAATGTAATGCCCGTATCATGCTTGAACAAGCTCCCTATTAATGCATCTCTTATCCAAAATAGTTGCATGGTTGTGCAAGCATTCGATGGAACTTGTAGAAACATCTTGGGAAGCATCACCATTCTATTCTAAATCAGCCTATGCACTTATGAAGTAGACTTCCATGTGATAGACATTACTCTACCATTTAATGCCTATTAGGAAGGCCTTGGATTCACTCTACGGAGGCAGTATCATCATCATTGCATCAAAAGTTGATATTCATCATTGAAAACAAAGTTGTCATCATCGAAAGAAAGGAAAATATTATTGTTGTTACCTCAATTGATGCCTTGCATATCGAACCTGATGATGGTGTTCCAAAATCCTTGTGTCAATCCTTTAAGTTTGTCAATACCTCTTACATCAAGGAGGGGTTGCTAATAGTTGAGCCTCACCTATCGAGGAGCACTTATATAAGTCTAAAGTAAACCATTGCTAAAGGTGCTTGACTAGAAAAAGGCTCAAAAAACATTTTCAGAGAATTACTAAAGCCTTGAAAGTTATCAATAAATTGACAAAAAGGGGTTGGGTTTAAGCTCAGTGCACAAAAGAAAAGAAAACAACCTCAAACTAATCATGAGAAAAGAATGGCATGTCTGTTAGGATAAGACTTGGGGCAAGAACCAATGTTGTTTCCACTACTTCAGGAAACTTTTTGTTTGAGAGGATAAGTGAATTCGACTCTGATGATGTTACACTCATACTGAATAAAGCATTTAGGGATTTTTCCATCAATACGACTAATAAGCTGAAGACGTCAACAATAGACTAGGAGACTACTTTGTGCTTTCCAGGATTTATTGTAAGTGTTTGGACTGAACTGAGATTTCTATACTATTGAAGTCTATTTCAAAGTAATTTTATGAATTAAACCTGTAGGCTTCCACCAAGAACATTGTAGGATCCTTTGTATGGGCATCCTTTTATTAAGTATTATCAATCAAAACGACTAAGCATTATGCATTTCATCTTTTATGTCCTTCTTCATAGTTCTTGCCAACTCTTAGACCTTTCTCTACATATTTTTCTACCTATATTGTTCTTTTTCCACATTTTTAGGTATCTAGATGAAAGTGACATGAATTTCATACTAAGATTTAGATATCAATTTTGAGTAACTAATTTACATCAATAAAGTTAAGCTTAAAAGGAATTTTGAAGAAAGTCTCGTACCTCTAAACCTACTAAAATTAATTGAACAAAAAGAAAAACATATATTACTTCATGAAGAACCCATTAAAACCATAAACTTATGAACAAAAAAATTGGAAAGAAGTCAAGATAAGAACCTCTACAAGCTTAACTCAAATCGATCTGATAAACTTCCTTCAAGAATATTAGGATCTATTCACCTAGTCCTACCAGGACATGCTTGGATTAAACACCAACATTATGGTCCTTAAACGTCCCCTCAAACCTGAGTGTAAGATCACATAACAAAAGCTTAAAAGAATGAAACTGAAGATGCTTCTGAATGCCAAAAGGAAGTGAAAAAGCAATTTGAGGTAGAATTTCTTAAAGTAGTTAAATATCCTGAATGGGTAGCCAATATAATCCCCGTCTCAAAAAAGAATGATAAAGTGTGGATGTGTGTAAAATATCTTAAATTGAGCTAGCCTAAAGGATAATTTCTTTTCGCTTATCAACAGCTTAGTTTATAGCATGGCCAAAAATGCATTGTTTACCTTTATGGACAGTTTTTTAGTTTACAACCTATCAAAAGACAATGGTAACATTGTTCAATGATCCCATGCACAAAGAGATAGAGGTCTATGTGGACGATATGATTGCCAAAATGCCAAAGCAAAGTGAACACATTGCCAACTTATAGAAACTCTTCAAATGGCTTCACAAATACCAGCTCAAGCTAAATCCAACCAAATGCACATTTGGTGTCATATCCAGCAAGTTGTTGGGCTTTATTATGAGCGAAAAAAGAATAAAAGTTGATCCAGACAAAGTCAAGTCCATTTAAAACCTATCATCGCCTCAAACCTTAAAAGAAGTGAGAAGTTTTTTTGAACAGTTAAACTACATAGCCTGATTTATATCTCAGCTAATCGACAAATGCGATTTGATCTTTTAGCTGTTTCAAAACAAGATCCCAAAAAATGGAATAAAGAATACCATAAAGCCTTTGATAAAGTCAAACATCTTTTGAACCCTCTAGTACTTGTGCCACTAGTGCCTAGTCAACCTTTAATCCTGTCTTTATTAGTTTTTGATAAGTCCATTGACTATGTAGTGGGTCAACCTAACGAGTCAAGTGAGAAAGAGCCATCTATCTACTATTTGAGTAAGAAGTTCATGGAGTGTAAAAATAGCTATTCAGCAGTAGAGAAGTTTTGTTATGCTTTGGCCTAGACAGCTCAGAGGTTAAGGTAATATATGTTATACCATACCACATGGTTGAACACTAAACTTAATCCAATCAAGTACTTTTATAAGGCCCTTGCCTTGTTAGGATGATTAGCTAAGTGGCAAGTCTTACTCTCCAAGTAGGACATCATGTACATGAACAAGAAAGCCATCAAAGGGAGCATAATAGCAGACTTTTTGGCAAGCAAAGCAACAAATAACGATCGACCTTTGGACTTTGAATTACTTGGCGAAGACTTAATATGCATATCCAAGATAGAATACACTTTCGATAGTAATTCTTCTTGGAGAATATATTTTGATGGAGCTTTAAACGCATTACAGCATGGAATCAGGGCAATTCTTATCTCACCTGATGGAAACTACTACCCTTTCACTACAAGATTAAACTTCGATTGTACCAACAATATAGCTGAATATGAAGTCTGCGTCATGGGACTCCAAATCGCCATTAAAAGAGGTATCAAGACTCTACAAGTATTTAGAGATTTGACCCTAGTCATCTACCAACTAAAAGGAGAATGGCAAATGCATAATGCTAAGCTGATTCATTATGGGAAGTTGATCTTAGAACTTAAAAAAGAATTTGATGATATTAGTTTTCAACACTTACATAGGAAAAGAACCAAATAGCAGACATCTTGGCTACCTTATCATCCATGTTTAAAGTTAATTGAGAATCGGATGTTGCTCCCATTTAGATGAGCATTTTTACAACTCTGACATATTTTTAGAATATTGAAAAAGATAAAAATGGCCTTCCATGGTATCATGACATTTTTCGGTATGTTAAAGATCAATAATACCCCAAATGTGCTACTAAATTTGATAAGAGAACCATCTAAAGGATAGTTATGAGCTTTATTAAGACGGTGGAATTTTATACAAGAATGGATGAGATCAGGTGCTACTCTGATGCATGGATGCCTCTGAAGCAAAAAAAATTCTCAAAAAAGTCCATGAAGGGATATGCGGTATGCATGCAATAGACACTGAATAGCAAAACAAGTTGTATGATCAAGCTATTATTGGTTGACTTTTGAGAAAGATTGCATTAGCCATGCTCAAAAGTATTACAGATGCCAAATCTATGCAGACAAAATCCATGTCTTACCAGCACCTCTACATGTTATGACAACCCTATGACCTTTTTCTATGTGGAGCATAGACATGATCGGATCGATCACCTTAAGGCTTCTAACAGGCACCACTTCATTAGTCGCTATTGATTATTTCACCAAGTAGGTAAAAGCATTTTCTTATGCCAACATCATCAAATCTAGTGCAAATTTGTAAAATAGCACATCATTTATAGATATAGGCTTTCCAAACAAATAATCATGGATAATGCATGCAACTTGAAAAACAAGATAATGTAAGCAGTTTGTTCCCAATTTAAAATTTAATATCATAACTTAGTGCCCTACCATCTGAAAATGAACAAGGCAGTCTAAGCAGCCATCAAGAATATTAAGAAAATAGTCAAAAAATTATTGAAACGTACAAAGATTGGCATAAAAAGTTACCTTTTGCACTACCTGCCTATCATATAGCAGTTCAAACCTCTACGATTGCTACCATATTTACTTTGGTTTATGACATGAGGGTTGTTCTACCTATTGAGTTAGAAATCCTTTTACTCAGAGTTTTGATGGAATCATAACTTGAAGAACTGAATGGGTCAAGAACCAATATGAACAGCTCAGTCTCATTGAGGATAAAAAGATGAAAATCTATTACGGGCAAATATATCAAAGGCGCATAATGAAAGCCCATAAAAAAAAGGTCCATCCTCATCAGTTCCAAATAGGTGACCTAGTACTTAAATAGATTCTCTTGTTTTAAAAAGATGAGGGAAGAGAATGGACTCCAAATTGGGAAGGGCCATACTTGATAGAGTGCATATTTTCTGAAGGAGCCTTGATCTTAACTAAGATGAACGACAGTGATTTGCCTAATCCTATCAATTCTAACATCGTCAAGAAATGCTACACCTAACAAGATTCTAGGATGAAATCCCAAAAGGGCTTTCTATCTTTCTTCTTTAAAAAAGAGGAAGAGTGCCAAGAAAATAAACTCGCTTAGGTTAAGAACTCAAAAAGTAGGTATAAGTGACTAAATTCTCTCTAAAATTTTACCCAATCCTAATCCAACCTTCTTTTCCCAAAACACTAAATCATAACTTAACCTACATATTCTATGCCAATCTATCCTACAAAATCTCACTTTTGCTTACTCCTAAGAAAAGAGTGTCTACCTAACTTTAGGGTAACCATCCTAGCATGGGGCAATCTAAAGAATCTCCTCATGAGTCGTTCAACATTGGAAAGATTGACCATTTAAAAAAGTCTTTAGAAGCACTTAGTGAAAGATTCATGTCATCAGCATAAGGGGCTTAGCAACCAAAAAAACCATCCTTAACTCTTTTATATCTCAAAATCTTTCATGTTCTGAGAATTTATCATAAATTGTACCCTTTTTTTTGAACGAAATACAATTTCTTGATTTCTTACAAAGTCTTTTTGTAGCTCTTACATTCCATGTTGCTTTATCTTTATCATTTAATTAATAATGCTTAACAAATGAGCAGAACTGTTAACAAGATTTCCTAGCATTATTTTGAAAGACGAAAACTTCATAGGAATTTTGTTTCATGTCTAAAGATCAAGAATGAACCTTGGAACTATAGTTAGTCTTACCTTTAAACCTCTACATGTTGAAAATAAACTTGAAATCTACTCCTTAGTAAACCCCAGCCCAAAGGTAAAAGGTAAAAAAAAATCATTTTCCACTTGTCATCAAAACAACCAAGATTTAGATCAGTCCACTCGAACCACCAAAGACACACTCTGAATCAGAATTGACAAGAAAAATAACTCAACTTAATAAAAAGTCCCCAAACATAAGCTATTCAAGCTTAGGACTTTCCTTCATAATCACGAGCCATTCGTACCTTCTAAAAACAACCTTAACATTTAAAACATCTTCAAATCTAAAACATGGTTGGTGAATCCTAGGAAAGAAGATCACCATATTAAACTTGTTGAAGAATAAATGATGCAAAGGCTGAATTAAGATTTTAAAATCATCACCTTTGCATCACTTAAATATGCATTTACATCCTCACGCATTATGCATACAATAATTATCATCTTTCAGGTACAAACTCCTATTCCCAAAAGTCAAACTAGTAAAGAATCCTAAGTATAAATTCTTTTTTTTAAAAAAGCCTCGAAAAGCTTTACGTAAGAATCCCTAACCTCATGAGCTTAAAATTCAAAAAGTCATCCAATAAAGGTGCCTAAATTCATATTGTTTAGTCCATAAAGAGGTAGATGCCTTTTTTCCTTTAGTCTACAAAGAGCTAGATGCCTTTTTCCCTTTTAGTCCATAAAGAGCTGGATGCTTTGTTTCCTTTTAATCCATAAAAAGTTGGATGCCCTTTTTCTTTTTAGTCTACAATGAGCTGAATGCTTTTTTCCCTTTAGTCCACAATGAGCGGGATGTCTTTTTTCCTATTTAGTCTAAAAAGAGTTAGACAATTTTTTTCCTTTTTGTCCATAAAGAGCTAGATACCTTCTCTCTTTAGTCTATAAAGAGCCAGATGTCTTTTGTCATTTTAGTTCACAAAGAACTGGATACCTTTCCCTTTTAGTCCTTAAAGAGTAAGACACCAGTCGAGCCTATACACAAAAAGTAGGATGCCAGTCGATTTTGTCTGCAAAGAGCCAGGCACTAATCAAGTTTGCTTGCGAAAAGCCAGGCATCAATCAAGTCTATCCTTAAAGAGTTAGGCACCAATACAGTCCACCCACAAAGAGCTAGGCACCTATCGAGTTAAAGTCCACATTAGCTACTGCCTATCTTGGGAGTTTAAACCTTAGGAAATAATCTAAAAGCCTAGTAGAAAGGTCAAACTTTACAAAAAAAACTATTCAAACTTTTGTTGGAATTGCTATTAATATATTGTGATCATCATGACAAAACATTAAATTTCATTACAAAAACTTTTGTCGATTTCCTATTATTTTTTTACCAAAGTAAGGTATTCAGAGAGCTTAAGGTATGTATACGTCACATTGGCACTTAGATATTGGTACCAAGCTTTTACATCATCAGATATTTTAATTTTCACATTTAGTATCAATGAAAAAGGATTTGATATCAATATCTAAGGTGTTGTATTGATAGTTAGCATGTTTTTATTGGTGGCAGTAGCTAAAATTGTGATTTTGTGCCAAATTTATTGATACACAAACAAGAGTATCGATATAGGCCTTTATCATATCAATACAGGTCTCAAAGTCTAGAGACCGAGAATATTTTCTATTCTTGGCATCACTACAAATTGTTGTATTGATACTAGTGGGCAAAATTTGCCTTGTGTATGGATACAAAATGCTTTGTATCGACACATCAAGGCATTTTTAACCAATTCGAACCATTTTTTAACCTTTCTATGATCGATCTGAAAATCCAACTTAAAGATGTTTTTTGCACCCAAAATCATCAAAATTCATACTAGGCCTTAGCTTTTGACTTGTGATTAGATTTAAACAAATTTGTTAGGCCCAAATAGCCATGAAAAGGGATATTTTATGACATTATGTAAGTTGCTAAAGGGTAAGATTGATTTTTCCTAATGTTCAACTGCATAAAATTGCCTTGATCCATTATTTTTGCTGAGCAAGCCAATAAGTTTACAAAGCAGCTAATCACAGTACCTTGTCCTTACATAAGGTACATACATAAAAACCCCATAATACCCTTGTTTTTTGCATTTTTTGTCTTCATATTCATATGGCTATGTATATAAACTTTGGCTCAAGTGAAAGATGCATACATAGACAACATAGAACCTTAGACACTGTACACACATCCTCAGTAGAAAACACTTACTTTTATATATTCTTTCAATATTCCTTAGGCACCAAAAAACCAAAAAACCTTATTTATTCTCATAGCTCCTTAAAACCACCATCAAAAACCCTTCCAAACCCTTTCATCAACACCATAACTAAAAAGTCTTTTTATTTCATCACTTTATTGCCAATCAACATCCAAAGAAGAAAAAAGGTGAGTCAAAGTTACTGCTTAAAAAAAAAGGGTAAAGCTTGAAGCTTTTGGTATATTTTCTCCTCTTACTCTATTTATTTTTTTATTTTTTTAGCATTTACATCATCTTAGTGACCTTTTTTATGTTACCATGAACTTTCTAAGATTCTCATGCATTATAGTGGCCATGGTTGTGGTAGTCTTAAGATTTTGACGATCTTCATGATGCCTTAGTGTTGCTTAGATGGTCAAACATGCCATGTTTCATTTTTAGCATCACAATATCCCCTGTTCATGCATTTTTTATCATGTTTCATCCACCTTTAAATGTTCAACTCATACTTGAATGTTCACCCTAACATGTCTTGCGCATATTCATGCATTTTCTTGCATCTTGATAGGTTTCATGGAACAAAAATGTCATCTTAAAAATTCTAGTATGTTTTTTTTTTCTTTAAACATGTTCATATCATCCATGCTTTGATTCTAGATGTCATTTATGAGGCTAATATTCTCATGCATATTTGTCATCACTTTACTTTTTGGCCACCTTTTCATTATCGAAACATCATCTTTGTTTATTTGAATACATTGTCCATGATTGCCTTTTTATACTTTGCATCTCGTTCATAATATTTTTGTCAAAATGTTTGCTTGTTTGTTGCAAAACTTTGATTTTCAAAAGCCCTAAATTAAGTCTATGCTACCTCCAATAGAGGGGAGACTAACATAGATTTAACGTTTTCTCACAATTGATCCTCTAATCTTAGGGATAAATTAAGCTTTCTAGGTCCAAATTCATGGTTGAATAAGCTTAAAAATGCTATTTTAAAGAAAAATGGCCCCTTATTTGTTAAAAATATTAAGCCTTGATTTTAAGTTTAATACCCTAATTTGTGGCATTGTCAACTGGTTGTTTCGTCATCCCAAACTACTCTAGGATTATGGAATGAACTCTTGACACCCATATCACCCTTTTCTCTATGTCATAGATATTTAGACATCCTTGGCTCGAGGTTAGTCCTAAGAAACACAAAAATACTGAAAAACTACCCTTTTTTGCTGTGGAAACACTATGCCCACCATTTAAAAAGTTATTTTCAAGACCAAACATATTTTTCTAGAATTTTTTCATATTTTTCGTTGAAAGAACATTGAATTATCTTTCTAATGATGTCTTGTTCACACCTAGACCATTCAAAAAGAGGGTGTTCTAATTTTTCAAACCTTCACTATTAAAACCCCTAAAACCAGCAAACTGCATTCTATTTGGGCCTTGTCGGCCTATCTGATGATTTTGTTGAATTTTTAAATATTTTCATAGAAAATTCTTTTTTTGGAATGGTATCATTTGTGATTTAATTATACCAAATTAGTATGAGATGATTTTCTAAAGTCCAATATGCCTTTTTCCTTGCATATGCTACCAATGTCAAAATAAACCTAATTTCAAAAATTCATTCTACCTAGAATGTGATTTTCTAAGATTTTTGGAATATTCTTACATTAAACTTTATCGAGTCATCTTTTCAATGGCACCTTATTTGACTTCTAGCACCTCTGAATTTGCCCAAAATAAATTCAAAAACAAAAGAAATGCGATATTATACCTTGTTTTCAGCATTAGTCAAAATTAATTGATTTTTTGAATTCCCACTCTGGGCATTCGAATGTCTCTAAGGTTTACTAAACCGCCTTTATTGAGGCATTCAAACATCTTAAAGTGTATCCGATTGATTCCCCACGGAGTCAGTACCATACTACAAGCTTTTTAGACTTAGATCAAAGCCAAAACAAAAAGATAATTTTATTTAGATTCTTGGTGTCTATTTCCAAAATGCCTTTTTCACCCAAACTATTCCTTTTCTCTATAAATATCAAAATTTTCATCAACAGGGGTACTCTAACCCTACTTCTTTGAAGGAATACTCTAACTCATTTTTTATTCAAACATAAATTTTCTCTTTCCCGGACCTTTTCAAGACTTCTCATTAAAACCTTTTTAAATACGTCTAAAATTTTACCTTTAGGGATACTCTAACCTCATTTTTTAAAGGGATACTCTAACCTTATTTTTCACTTAAAACCTAAATTTCTCTCTCCTAAACATCTAGGCCTTTTAACCAATACTTTCTTTTGAAAACATCAAAAATCTTCACCATTGGGAATACTCTAACCCAACCTTCAAAGGGGATACTTTAATCTCGCTTTTCAAATTTCACTCAAAATCCAAATATTTTCTCTTGAAGATCTTGGGTTTACTAGCCAAAAACCTTTTTTTTCTATCCTTTAAGTTACCAACAAATCTAAACATATCTCAAAATTATCGTTTCAATTATTCCTCGATAATTTAAAACGATTATGAGATTCATTCTAATTATCCCTCTTTTTAACTTTTTGTGTGTTTATTATGCAACATTATTATATTCTTCTTTATCTTACTAACACGTTTCCCTTTGTAATGGCAATCAATTTTAAAAATCGTTTTCAAAAGTTACAAAGCAATGTTCCATGTCAGTATCTCTTAGTCCTTGACACAAAAAATCTAAATTTTCAATATTTAATTCAAAAATTATTTTCATAAAAAATCTTTATGTTCTCCACATTTATGAATTGCGTAGGTGATCTAAATTTTCTTTCAAAATCAAATCTATAATTTTCACAAAAATTCATGCGTTAAAGTGGAGTTTTTGAAATAATGATAAAGTGTAACTGATTAAAATAAAACCAAAACAAGGCACAGTTAGTGGTATTAATTTCCAGCATCATGGGGGTGCTAATCCTTCTCCATACGTAACTAACTCTCGAATCCAATTGATGAATATCGATGTTTCAAGATTTATAACTTAGAACATTGTTTTCAATAGGCATCCTATCATGTCTAACCTGAAAGGTCGGTGGCGACTCCAAATTTATAGCCACCTCTTAGTAGCCTTTTGAGACTAGTTGGATAAGCGATTCACCTGACTATCTTTCTTCTCTTTCTATCACTATGCCTAATTTAGATCTCGATCAATAGACAACTCAAAAGCTCTAATCACTATAACTATAACATATATTTTTAAGTTGCATGTGCTCATTTCGAATTGCAGAAAGGGGTACATAGTGATAATGGTGAATGAGAAATTGTTCTCATAATGCCCATTTGAAAAGGAAGAAAATTTGGTTATTGTCTCATGTGAACTGGATCGGGCCTGAGCTTGGGCTTAAGCTAAAGGTCAAATGGGCCTCATCCTTTTGGAGTTTAGCCAATCAGTGTTTAAAGCTAAACCCTATTTTATCTAGTTTGGATAAGATATTCCTATCCACTTTCAAATTTTAAATGGCTATCCCAATTTAAAATTCAAAAAGGATTTTATCTTAGTTTTAAAAGATATAGGGAAACAGTTGCAACTATTTAGTTTTTGGAGTTTACTTTTCTGTAGATGAAAATTGAAATTGGAGAAGTATTTTTTGAAAAAAATCAAAATTAGTTTTTTTTATCCTCTCCTCTGTCGTTGATCATTGCCACTCATCTTTATTGGGAGAGATAACACTTTTTTCAGTTTGCTGTATTGTAATTGACTGTGTTTTCAATCTGTAACTAAGAGGCGAGTTGCGGATATTGCCTAGCACTTAAGAGGCAAGCAAATTTTGTCTTAAGGTCAAAAGTGCCAAATCTTGACTCGATCAGTTATTTGAATTTGGTAAAACCAAAATTTTTTTATTTTTATCTGCTTGATTATTTTATTATATTTATTTCGGATATGTATGTTTAACCATTTGTTCATTTACGTAGTTTATAAATAGCACCCAACAATCTTAGGACGAAATTTGATATATTCTAATATACTATTATTGAATACTACCTATTGCATTCTAGTTTATACTAATTTTGGTTTATATGTACTACATGATTATGTGTTGATACTGATTATGGTTTTGCGCATAGTTCATCAATCCCATTTTGCCTTTTGATGTCCAAGCTACTTTGTTGAATTATACGTATATAAGATTTCATGGTCTAGAACCAACTTCTATTTCTTCATTGATAGTGTACATTCTTTATATATATATATATTCTATATTTTTTTATTCATCATTGCTGCTTCAGCGCCCTTGATTCATTGTTTGACCATTTATTACCATTATCTTATATATGTATATATATGAATGACTTGTTTATTACATCTTTTGTTTACTTTGAATCTGTGGGTGTAATTTTACTATTAATCAGTGTTTGTTTATAAAAATTTTTCTTTCTCTTATAATTGTTTATATTCCAAAAATGCCTAAGTCAATTTTAAGTGTATTGGTGTTATTCAATATTGCAAATCTTCAATCTGTGTTTGGTTTTAAATTGTGGATTCATTCTTTGACTTTGTTTCATCCTTATATATGATTTCACATTATTGTTCGTGGCTGTTAATGTGGTTTTCTATTTTCATTCTACTTGTTCAAATTTTTAGGTGCTAAGTGTATATGTGTTTTCCCATTTTTATACACCATAGATTTCAAATTTTTTTGATGCAACCTGCTTTGATTGAAGTCTAGATTGCTTATATCTTTCAGTGTTTATATATATATTGTTTGTAATAATTTCTTTGCTTTATTAATTTGTCTAGTACATGATATGCATGTTTTAATATACTGACTTTGTTTAAATATAATGACTATTATTTTCTTTTAAAAAAATTGTTCATTTACTATATCTCTTGGTATATAGACTAGTTTAATAAATGTTTTTTATATATTATATATATAGCTTTACCAATTTTTATTTGATGACTTTTTATATATGTTTGGATTTATATATTTTTCTTATTTATATAAATAATTGTGAGATTCAACTTGCTTAAACAAGTTTGAATAATAGATTAAGAGTTGATCCTATTATCGTTAGATAATAGATGACAGAACCGATAATCAGTCATATAAATGCGCATGTGGTGCAAGTGCCTCCATATGCTATGCAGGGTGAGAGACCCGAGAAGTTTAAAGGTATGAATTTTAATCGGTGGCAGCATAAAATGTTGCATTATTTAGCCACTCTCAATTTGATTCAATTTTTATGGGAGAAGACCTTGGTTCTCAAAGAAGGAGAAATGGATAATATCGAGGTGGTCTCAGTGGATGCATGAAAATATTCAGATTTCCTATACAAGAATTATATCCTTAATGGTAGATAACATGTTATACAATGTATATAGTCCGATAAAGACAGCGAGATAGCTATGGGAGTCCTTGGATAGGAACTACAAAACCAAGGATGCTCGAGGAAATTCATAGCTGGCCAGTCTTTGGACTTTGAGATGGTGGACTTAAAAAATCATGATTCGGTTAAGAATCGAGGAGAATATTCATGATTTCAAAAGAAAGGATAGTATTAAAGTATAGATGTTGAGGCAAATGTTATCAAACATTTGCGAAAGAGGAAACAAGTTGTTTCCAGTTATTCCCAAGGTAATAAAAAAGTTGGTGTCAATAAATTCAAGGGTACTTGTTGTATATGGAACAAACTCGAACACCATGCTAGAGACTATTGTCAGAACAAAAATGAGAAAGCTTAAGGAAACTTAGATGTTGACAATGAGATTGAGCTTGCTACTGTGGTGACTGAAGTGAACACAATGGAAAAACCCAATGACTAGGTAGGTTGATACCGGTGCCACTCGTCAATGTGTTCTAATAGGAAGAGTTTATCTGAGTATAAAGAAGATGCTCTTGAAAAGCAATTATTTATGGGAAACTCTTCAGTATGTAAAATACAAGGCCATGGGAAGGTTGTACTGAAGATGACATCCGAAAAAGAGCTAACCTTGAATAATGTGGCTCATGTTCCTAGAATTCATACGAATTTGATATCCAACTCTTTGTTGAGCAAGAATGGATTTAGATTGGTCTTTGAATATGACCAATTTGTTCTCTCTAAATGAGGCATTTTTGTCAAGAGAGGTTAACTACGTGATGGGCTTTTCAAGCTTAATGCAAGGAATATTGTAACGAAGAACGATGAGATAACTAAAACAAGTTTTTCGGCTTATTTGCTTAAGTCTTCTAATCTATGGCATAGTGGATTAGGTCACATGAATTTTAATATCTTGCAAAGGATTAGTAATTTGGATTTGCTTTCAAAAATTTGGGTTGACAAAAACTACAAGTGTGAGACTTGTATGGAATCTAAATTTGCTAAGGCTCCTTTCTATTTGATAGAAAGACAAAGTAAACCTCTAGATTTAATTTACATAGATATATGTGATTTAAAGTTCATGCAAACTATAGTTGGTAAAATGTATTTTATTACTTTTATTGATGATTACATGATATATTGTTATGTCAATTTTCTAAAAAGTGAAAACAAGGCCTTAAAAACCTTCAAACTCTTCAAAATCAATGTCAAAAATCAACTAAGCAAGAAGATTAAGGAAATAAGGAGTGATATAAGTGGTGAATATGATGCATCATTTAATGAGTTCTACATAGAACATAGAATTATCCAACCATCATTCCTTATTTAGCTCAACAAAATAATATTGCGGTGTAAAAACTGTATGTTGAAAAACATGATGAATGCTTTATTGATAAGCTCAAGGTTACCTTAGAACTTGTAAGAGGAGGCTATTTGAATAGCCAATCACATATTAAATAAAATACCCCACAAGATAGCGGACAAGACACCATATGAAATATGGAAGGATCGGAGACCTTCCTACAAATACATGAAAGTGCGGGGTGTCTTGCCAAAATAGCAGTTCCTCTGCCTAAAAATGTCAAGATTAGACCTAAGATTGTAGATTGCATATTCATTAGATATGTAAATAACAATATGACTTATCATTTTGTTGTGTATAAGTCTGACATTCCTTACATTCATGTCAATATGATTATTAAATCGAAGAATGCTTCATTTTTTGAAGATGTATTTCTATACAAAGGAACACAAGAAAATAAGACTACAAATAGAGCCCATGAGGACTCGAGTAGTGATCCACAAGTGGATGAGGAGGAACAAATAAAACCCTAAAATAGTAAATAAGCTAAAGAATCGACTACTTATGGTTCAAATTTTTTAACATATTTGTTAAAAAATAAACCCCAAACATTTAAAAAGGCTATATCATCTTCAAAAGCACCATTCTAGAAATAGGTCATTAACAACGAAATAGAATCCATCATGGAAAATCATACATAGGAAATGCTGGATGTTCCTCATGGGCTTAAGCCATTATGATCTAAGTGGATATTTAAGAAAAGGATGAGGGCAAATAGATTTATATACAAGTATACAGCCTGGCTTGTTACTAAAAGCTACAAGCAAAATGAAAGACTTGATTACTTCAATAAGCACCATTTATGAGAATAACATCCATTCGAATGTTAATAGCTATAGTGACTCTTAATGATCTGGAGATACACTAAATGGATGTTAAGATTGCTTCTTTGAATAGAGAATTAGATAAAGAAATCTATATGGAACAACCAAAAGGGTATGTAGTTCTAGGTTAGGAAGAAAAGGTGTGTAGGCTTGTTAAATCATTATATGGCTTAAAGCAAGCATTTAAACAATAGCATCAAAAATTTGACAAAACAATGTTGTCAAATGGGTTTCACATTAATGAATGCGATAAATATGTACATGTAAAGTATATGGATAAGGCATATGTTATTGTTTCCCTATACGTAGACGATATATTGATCTTAAGTGATAATGATGAGATCATTAGAGCTAGCAAATCATGGTTAACTAGTAAGTTCGATATAAAAGACATGGGTGTCGCTGATGTGATTTTAGAAACTAAAATTTTTAAATCATAAGATGGCTTGGTATTAACTCAAGATCATTATGTGAATAAGATCCTTAAGAAATTTAATATGGATGATACTAGTATAGCTAAAACACCCGTAGATGTAAATTTACATTTAAGGAAGAATATTGGTGATGCAATATCTCAAGTTGAATATTTACGTATAATTGGTAGCTTAATGTATCTGATGAACTATACAAAATTGGGCATAGCTTGCTTAGTGAGCAAACTGAGTAAATTTTCAAGTAATCCTTGAGAGAATCATTGGAAGGCTATTGTCATGGTACTCAAATATCCAAGATATACCTTAAAGCATGGGCTGCGATATACTAGATAATCAGTTGTCCTTGAAGGAGTCAAAATCCACAGTGGATTTGTCTTTGTTATCAGAGGAGCCGTAGTGATCGGGAAATCATCTAAACAAATGTGTATAGCCAGATCCACGATGGAATATGCGTTTATAGCTTTAGATAACGCTGGAGAAGAAGCAAAATGGCTGTAAATTTTTTTACAGCATATTCTATGTTGGCCAAAACCTATGTCCATAATATGTATATATTGCGATTGCCAATCTACAATTGGCAGGGCACAGAGTTGTTTGTATAATGGTAAGTCTTGACATAGTCATCGAAGATACTATACTATGAGACAATTGCTTTCAAATAGGATTATCTTTACTGATTATGTCAAATCAAAGGATAATATTATGGATTTGCTTATGAAAGGTTTAATGAGAGAGCGTGTCTATAAATCATTGAAGGGAATAAGACTTAAGCCTATAAATTAAAAGTTACATAATGGCAACCCTTTCTAGTTGACTAGAGATCTAGGTTCAAAAGTGTCACAATGTGATCGGGATACAAATCCTAGCCAGCCTGACTTAAAAGGCAAGCGTACCCCTCATTCCTATATGTATCTATATATTATTTTTTTTTATTTTTAGGGGCCATATCATTATTATTTTTTCTTATTTTTGGGGATTAAGTTGTGAAGATGAATTGTTCACTTGACTTAACCCTAAATAGTATTGCAAAAAAACTATTATTTTTCATGTAGTCGCCACAATCTATTTATGCTGGGTGAGATTGGTCACCTATTGGAGTTTATATTTCGAGGATTGTGAAACCTATAAAAACAAACTCCAAGGTCTTTAATAATACTAGAGATCACGTAAAAGGGTTAGGAAGTTGATTACAATCACGAGTAAGGATGGATCTCTTTCATGATGCCCCAAAATCAATACTTTATTAATTAAGTGTTAATATAAATCTAATCTTTATTCGGATTCAAAATCAAATATTTAATTAAAATGCTTATATTTCAAAATCTTTTTAAATTCCTAATTTATTATTCCATATGAGAAAATTAAGTTTTTAATATTTTCGAAAATCAAATTATCTTCTATACCCCTAGAAGACCAAAAGAATATGAAAGGTCAAAATGTCTACCACAACCCACAGAAGGATCGGAGGAATATGAAAGGTTTTATTTCATTAAATTTGAAAAACCCTGATTTTCATTTTGAAAAAGATATCTCTTTATTAAGATAATCCATAGAATCTCTCTCATATTCTGAGAGAAATTCCACATATTATTTTAATTTGGAGACATTGTCTTAATTTTAAAATTTTTAATTTTATATAGGTAATAAAAAAATTATCTTAATACTCGATTTAGACGAAAAATACTAAATTTGACTCTAAAGATCTAAAATTGGTCAAAGTGAACAACATATCCTCTAAAGTAAACTTTCATCATTAAAGATTCCTACTAACCCTAAATGACTTAATTTCATGATAAATTACTAAAATTCCCTAAAGGTATACTTTTGACGTGAAAGTATATTAGTAACCCTAAGGACTCTGTAATATCATAACAAGGTGAACCTATCTATAATATGTATCTTTGACATAAAAGTATCCCAGTAATCACATACAACTTAGTTCTAAGATAAATTACTAAAATACCCTTAAGATATACCTTTTACAAAAAAGTATCCCAGTAACCTAAAAGACCCAAAAACAATATAAAATAATAATTATACCCTAAATGGGTACATTGGATACCAAATATGACCTAAAATGCTAAAATCACTAATAGGTCCCTAAATTTTTCAAAATTACATTTCGTATCCTAAAATCGTTAAAAATGCTATAAACATTCCTAAAATGACTGTAATATCCTAAATGGTTAATTTGATATGAGAAAAGACCATTTTAGCCTTCGAATGAAAGGATTTATAGAATGGACTAAACTTTACTATTTTTGCAAAAAAGTACCTAAATGAAATAAAACACATAATTAAATATCAAACACATCAAAATCAGCATGAACAATATTCCAAAAATTACAATGAAGATTCAACCAAGTACTTTTGATTTTTGAATAATTTTTTCAAGTTTTAGAAACAAGTCACTAAACTTTCTAAAACTACAAAATGGCTCCAAAAAGGTTGAAAAATGTATGATATGCATCTAATCATGTTAAAAATACATTGAAAACACCCATAAAGGTCTACCAAGCATTCGACCAAGCATGAAAGGCCTTAAAACAATTTTTTTCAATTTTATAATTTAATCCCTAGACTTTTCATATTTACAAAATAGCCTAAAAATTAAACTTCACAAATTAGCCCTTATCGAGTTCGGCCAACCATGGAGATACCTTTCCAAGGCTTAAAAATTTTGAAAAAAGTTATTTTTAGGCCTTTGCAATTTTCTAACATGAAAAAATAGTCCAAAATATCATAAAATCAAGCATGGAAATGTTCTTAAAGGTCTCTATCAAATTCAGCCAACACTAGTAACAATCAAAGAACAAATTTTTTCTTCATATAGCATAATGAATATTAACATAAATATATGTCGTAGTTTCTACCAAGCTCAAATCTGTAAGAAATCATAAAAAGTAATGAACAAATCAACATATTTCATCACCTATCAACATGAAAATACCAAGGAAAATAGCACAAAATTATACACATAATATCATAACATCATTTTTCACACCTAAACATGTATCTTCATGATAAAAATCAAATTATTGCTAATAAAAATCAAATATAACAATTAAATCAAGAAACTT
>JBBYHL010387375.1:0-18439 GCA_038381835.1 Adansonia madagascariensis
ATCATGTATCCCAATGAGGAAAACATGATTGTAGTGTGCAATAACAAAAAGAATAGAGATTATTACGAGTATCCAAGCTTATCTTATTTCACGGATGAACTTTAATTATAAGGAATATGGCAGAAAGAAAAGCTTTTCTTGCCAAACCAAAGCATCAATATCGTGTATCCCAATGAGGTAAACATGATTGTGGTGCCAAAAACAAAAAGAATGGAGATTATTACAAGTATCCAAGTTTGTCTCATTTCACAGATAAACATTAATTATAAGGAAAATGGTGGAAAGAAAAGCTTTTCTTGCCAAACCAAAGAATCAATGTCCTGTATGCCAATGAGGAGAACATGATTATAGTGTGCAATAACAAAACGAATAGAGATTATTATGGGTATCCAAGTTTATCTTATTTCATGGATGAACTTTAATTATATGGAATATGGTGGAAAAAAAAGCTCTTCTTGCCAAAACAAAGCTTTAATATCATGTATCCCAATGACGAGAACATGATTGTAATGTGCAATAAGAAAAAAATATAGATTATTATGAGTATCCAAGTTTATCTTATTTCACGGATGAACTTTAACTATGAGCAATATGGTGGAAAGAAAAGGATTTCCTGCCAAACCAAAGCATAAATCTCTTGTATCCCAATGAGGTGAAAAAGATTGTAGTGCTAATAACAAAAAGAATGGAGATTATTGCAAGTATCCAAGTTTGTCTCATTTCATGGATGAGCTTTGATTATAAGGAAAATGGTGGAAAGAAAAGCTTTTCTTCCTAAGCCAAAGCTTGAATTTGGTGTATCCCAATGTGGAAAACTTGATTGTAGTGCCTAATCACCAAAAAAGTGGAGATTATTATGACAATCCAATTTTGTCTTATTTCACGGATGAAGGTGGATTATAAGGAGAATGGTGCGAAAAAATACTTTTCTTGCCAAACCAAAGATTTAATATCATGTATCCAATAAGGAAAACATGATTGTAGTACGCAATAATAAAAAAAATAGAGATTATTATGATTATCCAAGTTGGTCTCATTTCACGGATGAACTTTGAATATAAGGAAAATAGTGAAAAGAAAGGCTATTCTTGCAAACCAAAGAATCAATATCGTATATCTCAATGAGGAGAACATGACTGTAATGTGCAATAAGAAAAAGAATGGAGATTATTACAAGCATCCAAGTTTATCTTATTTCACGGATGAACTTTAACTATAAGGAATATGGCAAAAAAAAAAGCTTTTCTTGCCAAACCAAATAATCAATATCATGTATCCCAATGAGATGAACACGATTGTAATACCAATAACAAAAAGAATGGAGATTATTACGAGTATCCAAGTTTATCTTATTTCATGAATGAATATTAATTATAAGGAATATTGTGGAAAGAAAAGCTTTTCTTGCAAACTAAAGAATCGATATCGTGCATCCCAATGAGGAGAACATGATTGTAGTGTGCAATAACAAAAAGAATGGAGATTATTACAAGTATCCAAGTTTATCTTATCTCACGGATGAACTTTAATTAAAAGGAATAAGTTAGAAAGAAAAGCTCTTCTTGCCAAACCAAAGAATCTGTATCATGCATCCCAATAAGGAGAAGACGATTATAGTGCACAATAACAAAAAGAATAGAGATTATTACGAGTATCAAAGTTTATCTTATTTCAGGGATGAACTTAAATTATCAAGAATATAGTGGAAAGAAAAGCTTTTCTTGCCAAACAAAAGCATCAATATCGTGTATCCTAATGTGGTGTACATGGTTTTAGTGCCAATAACAAAAGGAATGGTGATTATTGCAGCTATCCATGTTTGTCTCATTTCACGGATGAACTTCGATTATAAGGAAAATGGTGGAAAGAAAAGCTTTTCTTGCCAAACCAAAGCTTCAGTTTCATGCATCCCAATGTGGAGAACATGGTTGGAGTGCCCAATCACCAAAAAAGTGGAGATTATTACAATAGTCCAATTTTGTCTCATTTCACGGATGAATGTGGATTTTAAGGAAAATGGTGGAGAAAAAAAGCTTTTCTTGCCTAACCAAAGATTTAATATCATGTATCCCAATGAGGAAAACATAATTGTAGTGTGCAATAACAGAAAGAATGGAGATTATTATGAGTATCCAAGTTTGTCTCATTTCATAGATGAACTTTCAATATAAGGAAAATGGTGGAAAGAAAAGCTTTTCCTACAAAGCAAATCAATATCTTGTATCCTACTAAGGAGAACATGATTCTAGTGTGCAATAAAAAAATAGAGATTATTACGAGTATCCAAGTTTATCTTATTTCACGGATGAACTTTAATTGTAAGGAATACGGTGGAAAGAAAAGCTTTTCTTGCCAAACCAAAGAATCAATTTCATGTATGCCAATAAGGAGAACATGATTTTAGTGTGCATTAAGAAAAAGAATGGAGATTATTACGAGTATCCAAGTTTATCTTATTTCACGGTTGAACTTTAATTATAAGAATGCGATAGAAAGAAAAGGTTTTCTTGCCAAACCAAAGCAGCAATATCACGTATCCCAATGAGGTGAACATGATTGTAGTGGCAATAACAAAAAGAATGGAAATTACTGTAACTATCCAAGTTTGTCTCATTTCACGGATGAACTTTGATTATAAGGAAAATAGTGGAAAGAAAAGCTTTTCTTGCAAACGAAAGAATCAATGTCATATATCCCAATGAGGAGAAGATGATTGTAGTGTACTATAACAAAAACAATAGAGATTATTACAAGTATCTAAGTTTACCTTTCTTCACCAGTTAACTTTAATTATGAGGAATATGGTGGAAAGAAAAGGTTTCTTGCCAAACTAAAGCATCAATATCATGTAACCAAATAAGGTGAATATGATTGTAGTGTCAATAACAAAAAGAATAGAGATTATTACAAGTATCCAAGTTTGTCTAATGAACTTTGATTATAAGGAAAACGATGGAAAGAAAAGCTTTTCTTGCCAAACCAAATCTTCAATTTTGTGTATCCCAATATGGAGAACATGATTGTAGTGCCCAATCACAAAAAGGGTAGAGATTACGGCGACAATCCAATTTCATCTCATTTCATGGATGAACATGGATTATAAGGAAAATGGTAGAAAGAAAAGCTTTTCTTGCCAAACCAAAGATTTAATATCGTGAATCCCAATGAGGAGAGCATGATTGTAGTGTACAATAACAAAAAGAATGGAGATTATTATGAGTATCCAAGTTTGTCTCATTTCATGGATGAACTTTGAATATAAGTAAAATTATGGAAAAAAAAGCTTTTCTTGCAAAGCAAAGAATCAATATCATGAATCCCATTGAGGAGAACATGATTGTAGTGTGCAATAACAAAAAGAATGGAGATTATTACGAGTATCCAAATTTGTCTTATTTTACGAATAAACATTAATTATAAGGAATATGGTGGAAATAAAAGGATTTCCTACCAAAGCAAAGCATCAATATCATGTATCCAAATGAGGTGAGCATGATTGTAGTGCCAATAACAAAAAGAATAGAGATTGTTACTAGTATCCAAGTTTGTCTCATTTCACAGATAAACTTTGATTATAAGGAAAATGGTGGAAAGAAAAGCTTTTCTTGCCAAGCCAAAGCTTTAATTTCGTGTATCACAATATGGAGAACATGATTGTTGCGCCCAATCATAAAAAGAGTGAAGATTATTGCGACTCCAATTTTGTCTCATTACATGGATAAATGTGGATTATAAGGAAAATGGTGGAAAGAAAAGCTGTCTTTGCTAAACCAAAGATTTAAAATCATGTATCCCAATGAGGAGAACATGATTGTAGTGTGCAATAACAAAAGGATTGGAGATAATTACGAGTATCCAAGTTTATCTTATTTCATGGATGAACTTTAATTGTAAGGAATATGGTGGAAAGAAAAGCTTTTCTTGCCAAACCAAAGAATCTATATCATGTATCCCAATAAGAAGAACATGATTATAGTGTGTAATAACAAATGGAATGCAGATTATTTTGACGAACCAAGTTTATCTTATTTCGCGAATGAACAATAATTATAAGGAAAATGGTGGGAAGAAAGCTTTTCATGCCAAACCAAAGCATCTTTATCGTGTATCCCAGTAAGGAGAATATGATTGTAGTGCCAATAACAAAAAGAATGGAGATTATTGTGAATATCCAAGTTTGTCTCATTTCACAGATGAACTTTGATTATAAGGAAAATAGCGAAAAGAAAAGCTTTTCTTGCAACCAAAGAATCAATATCGTGTATCCCAATAAGGAGAACAAATTGTAGTGTGCAATAACAAAAAGAATGGAGATTATTATGAAAATCCAAGTTGTCTTATTTCACAAATGAACTTTGATTCTAAGGAATATGGTAGAAAGAAAAGTTTTTCTTGCCAAACTAAAGAATCAATATCATGTATGCCAATGAGGAGAACATGATTACAGTGTGCAATAACAAAAAGATTGGAGATTATTATGAGTATCCAAGTTTATCTTATTTCATGGATGAACTTTAATTATAAGGAAAATGGTGGAAAAAAAAGCTTTTCTTGCCAAATCAAAGCATCATTATCGTATATCCCAATGAGGCGAACATGATTGTAGTGCCAATAACAAAAAGAATGGAGATTATTGCACATATCCAAGCGTGTCTCAATTCACGGATGAACTTTGAATATAAGGAAAATGGTGGAAAGAAAAGCTTTTCTTGTAACCAAAGAATTAATATCGTGTATCCCAATGAGGAGTACATGATTCTAGTGTGCAACAACAAAATGAATAGAGATTATTACGAGTATCCAAGCTTATCCTATTTCACGAGTGAACTTCAATTATAAGGAATATGGTGGAAAGAAAAGCTTTTCTTGCCAAACCAAAGCATCAATATCATGTATCCCAATTAGGTGAACATGATTGTAGTGCCAATAACAAAAGGAATGAAGATTATGACAAGCATCCAACTTCCTCTGATTTCATGGATGAACTTTGATTATAAGGAAAATGTTAGAAATAAAAGCTTTTCTTGCTAAGCCAAAGCTTCAATTTCATACATCTTAATATGGAGAACATGATTGTAGCACCCAATCACAAAAGGAGTAGAGATTATTACGGCAATCCAATTTTGTCTTATTTTATGGATAAACATGGATTATAAGGAAAATAGTGGAAAAAAAGCTTTTTCTGCTAAACCAAAGATTTAATATTGTGTATCCGAATGAGGAGAACATGATTGTAGTGTGCAATAACTGGAGGAATAGAGATTATTATGAGTATCCAAGTTTGTCTCATTTAATGTATGAACTTTGATTATAAGGAAAATGGTGGAAAGAAACGCTTTTCATGCAAACCAAATAATCAATATAGTCTATCCTAATAAAGGGAACATGATTGTAGTGTGCAATAACAAAAAGAATGTAGATTATTATGAGTATTCCAGTTTATCTTATGTCATGGATGAACTTTAATTATAAGGAATATGGTGGAAATAAAAGCTTTTCTTGCCAAACCAAAGCATTAATATCATGTATCCCAATGAGGTGAACATGATTGTAGTGCCCAGTTGCAAAAAGAGTAGAGATAATTACGATAATCCAATTTTGTCTCATTTCATGGATGAACATGGATAATAAGGAAAATGATGGAAAGAAGAGCTTTTCTTGCCAAACCAAAGATTTAATATTGTGTATCGCAATGAAGAAAACATGATTGTATTATGCAATAACAAAAGGAATGGAGATTATTACGAGTATCCAAGTTTGTCTCATTTCACAGGTGAAGCTTTATAAGGGAAATGGTGAAAAGAAAAGTTTTTCTTGCAAACCTAAAGAATTAATATTATGTATCCCATTATGGAGAACAAGATTGTAGTGCCCCTAAGAAAAAGATTGGAGATTATTACGAGAATCCAAGTTAACTTATTTCACGGATTAACTTTGATTATAAGGAAAATGGGGCAAGGAAAAGCTTTTCTTGCCAAATAAAAGAATTAATGTTGTGTATCCCAATGAGGAGAACATGATTATAGTGTGCAATAATAAAAAGAATAGAGATTATTACAAGTATCTAAGTTTATCTTATTTAACGGATGAACTTTAATTATAGGGAATATGGTGGAAAGAAAAGCTTTTCTTGCAAACCGAAGAATCGATATCATGTATCCCAATGAGGAGAACATGATTGTAGTGTGCAATAACAAAAAGAATGGAGATTATTACAAGTATACAACTTTATCTTATTTTATAGAAGAAATTTAATTATAAGGAATAAGGTGGAAAGAAAAGCTTTTCTTGCCAAACCAAAGAATCCATATCATGTATCCCAAAGAAGAGAACATGATTATAGTATGCAATAACGAAAGAAATACAGATTACTATGAGTTACCAAGTTTATCTTATTTCACAGATGAGCTTTCATTATAAGGAATATGGTGGAAAAAAATCTTTTCTTGCCAAGCCAAAGATTTAATATCGTGTATCCCAATAAGGAGAACATGATTGTAGTGTGCAATAACTGAAGGAATGGAGATTATTATGGGTATCCAAGTTTGTCTCATTTCATGGATGAACTTTTATTATAAGGAAAATGGTGGAAAGAAAAGCTTTTCTTGTAAATCCAAAGAATCAATATTATGTATCCCATTATGGAGAACAAGTTGTAGTGCCCATAAGAAAAAGATTGGAGATTATTACGAGAATCCAAGTTGACTTATTTCATGGATGAACTTTGATTATAAGGAAAACAGGGGAAGGAAAAGCTTTTCTTGCCGAACAA
Source organism: Adansonia madagascariensis (assembly GCA_038381835.1). NCBI lineage: Eukaryota > Viridiplantae > Streptophyta > Magnoliopsida > Malvales > Malvaceae > Adansonia > Adansonia madagascariensis. Next base: position 6,773 of record JBBYHL010387375.1, read on the forward strand.
AAGAATCAATGTTGTGTATCCAAGTGAGGAGAACATGACTATAGTGTGCAATAACAAAAAAAAATGGAGATTATTACGAGTATTAATCCAAGTTGACTTATTTCATGGATAAACTTTGATTATAAGGAAAATAGGGGAAAGAAAAGCTTTTCTTGCCAAACAAAAGAATCAATGTTGTGTATCCAAGTGAGGAGAACATGACTATAGTGTGCAATAACAAAAAAAATGGAGATTATTATGAGTATCCAAGTTTATCTTATTTAATGGATGAACTTTAATTAAAAGGAATATGGTGGAAAGAAAAGCTTTCTTTGTAAACCAAAGAATCGATATCGTGTATCCCAATGAGGAGAACATGATTGTAGTGTGCAATAATAAAAAGAATGGAGATTATTACGAGTATCCAACTTTACCTTATTTCACAGATAAACTTTAATTATAAGGAATAAGGTGGAAAGAAAAGCTTTTCTTGCCAATCGAATAATCCATATCATGTATCCCAAAAAAAAGAACATGATTATAGTGTGCAATAACAAAAGAAATGCAGATTAATACTAGTAACCAAGTTTATCTTATTTCATAGATGAACTTTAATTATAAGGAATAAGGTGGAAAGAAAAGCTTTTCTTGCCAAACCAAAGAATCTATATCATGTGTCCCAAAGAAGAGAACATGATTATAGTGTGCAATAACAAAAGAAATGCAGATTACCACAAGTAACCAAGTTTATCTTATTTCGCAAATAAACTTTCATTATAAGGAATATAGTGGAAAGAAAAGCTTTTCTTGCCAAGCCAAAGCATCAACATCGTGTATCCCAATGAGGTGAACATGATCGTAGTGCCAATACAAAAAAGAATAGGGATTTTACAAGTATCCAAGTTTGTCTTATTTCGCGAATGAACTTTGATTATAAGGAAAATTGTGAAAAAGAAAAGCTTTTCTCGCCATACCAAAGCATCAATATTGTGTATCCCAATAAGGTGAACATGAATGTAGTGCCAATAACAAAAGGAATAGAGATTATTACACATATCCAAGTTTGTGTGATTTCATGGATGAACTTTATTCATAATGAAAGTGGTAGAAAAAAAAAGATTTTCTTACCAAAAAAAGCATCAATATCGTGTATCCCAATGAAGTGAACACAATTGTAGTGCCAATAACAAAAAGATTGGAGATCAGTACAAGTATCCAAGTTTCTCTAATTTCATGGTTGAACTTTGATTATAAGGAAAATGGTGGTAAGAAAAGCTTTTCTTGCCAAACCAAAGAATCAATATCATGAATCACAATGAGCATAACATGATTGTAGTGTGCAACAACAAAAAGAATAGAGATTATTCTGAGTATCCAAGTTTATCTTATTTCACGGATAAACTTTAATTATAAGGAAAATGGTGAAAAAAAAGCTTTTCTTGGCAAACAAAAGCGTCATTATCCTGTATCCTAATGAGGTGAACATGATTGTAGAGCCAATAACAAAATGAATGGAGATTATTACAAGTATCAAAGTTTCTCTCATTTGACAGATGAACTTTGGTTCTAAGGGAAATGGTGGACTGAAAAGCCTTTCTTGTGAATCCAAAGAATCAATATTGTGTATCCCATTGTGGAGAACATGATTGTAGTGCCCATAGGAAAAGATTGAAGATTATTACGAGAATCCAAGTTGACTTATTTTACGGATGAACTTTGATTATAAGGAAAACAGTGGAAAGAAAAGCTTTTCTTGCCAAACAAAAGAATCAATGTCATGTATCCCAATGAAGAGAACATGATTATAGTGTGCAATAACAAAAAGAATGGAAATTATTATGTGTATCCAAGTTTATTTTAATTCATAGATGAACTTTAATTATAACAAATTTGGTGGAAAGAAAAGCTTTTCTTGCCAAACTAAAGCATCAACGTTGTGTATCCAATGAGGTGAACATGATTGTAGTGCCACTAACGAAAAGAATAGAGATTATTACAAGTATCCAGGTTTGTCTCATTTCACGGATGAACTATGATTATAAGGAAAACGGTGGAAAGAAAAGCTTTTCTTGCCAAACCAAAGCTTTAATTTCGTGTATCCCAATGTGGAGAACATGATTGTAGTCCATAATCACAAAAAGAGTGGAGATTATTACAACAACCCAATTTTGCCTTATTTCATGAATGAACATGGATTATAGGGAAAATGGTGGAAAGAAAAGCTTTTCTTGCCAAACCAAAGATTTAATATCATGCATCCCAATGAGGAGAACTTGATTATAGTATGCAAGAACAAAAAGAATGGAGATTGTTACAAGTATCCAAGTTTATCTTATTTCACAGATGAACTTTAACTATAAGGAAAATGGTGGAACAAAAAGCTTTTCTTGTTGAACAAAAGCATCAATATCTTGTATCCCAATGAGTTGAACATGATTATACAGCCAATAACTAAATGAATGGAGATTATTACTAGTATCCAAGTTTCTCTCATTTCACGGATGAACTTTGGTTATAAGGAAAATGGTGGAAAGAAAAGCTTTTCTTGCCAAACCTAAAAGTCAATATCATGTATCCCAACGAGGAGAACAGGATTATAGTTTGCAGTAACAAAAAGAATGAAGATTATTACAAGTATCCAAGCTTATTTTAATTCATGAATGAACTTTAATTATAAGGAATATGGTGGGAAGAAAAGCTTTTATTGCCAAACCAAAGCATCAATATCGTGTATCCCAATGAGGTGAACATGATTGTAGTGCCAACAACAAAAAGAATGGAGATTATTACAAGTATCCAAGTCTATCTTATTTCACAGGTGAACTTGATTATAAGAAAATGGTGAAAAGATATGCTTTTCTTGCAAACCAAAGAATCAATATCGTGTATCTCAATGAGAAGACATGATTGTAACGTGCAATAAGAAAAAGAATGGATATTATTACGAGTATCCACGTTTATCTTATTTCTTGGTTGATCTTTAATTATAAGGAATATGGTAGAAAGAAAAGCTTTTCTTGCCAAACCAAAAAATCAGTACCATGTATCCCAATGAGGAGAACATGATTATAGCGTGCAATAACAAAAAGACTGGAGATTATTATATGTATCCAAGTTTATCTTATTTCACAGATGAACTTTACTTATAAGGAAAATGGTGGAAAAAAAAAGCTTTTCTTTCCAAACAAAAGCATCAATATCCTACATCCCAACAAGGTGAACATGATTGTAGAGCTAATAACAAAATGAATGGAGATTATTACCAGTATCCAAGTTTTTCTCATTTCACGGATGAACTTTGGTTATAAGTAAAATGGTGGAAAGAAAAGCATTTCTTGCCAAACCAAAGAACCTTTATCATGTATCCCAATGAAGAGAATAGGATTATAGTGTGCAACAAAAGAAAGAATGGAGATTATTACGAGTATCCAAGTTTATTTTAAATCACGGATGAACTTTAATTATAAGGAATAAGGTGGAAACAAAAGCTTTTCTTGCTAAACCAAAGAATCTATGAGGAGAACATGATTATAGTGTGCAAAAACAAAAAGAATGGAGATTGTTACGAGTATCCAAGTTTGTCTCATTTGACAAATAAATTTTGTTTATAAGGAAAATGGTGGAAAGAAAAGCTTTTCTTGCAAATCAAAGAATCAATATCGTGTATCCTAAAGAGAAGAACATGATTGTAGTGTGCAGTAACAAAAAGAATGGAGATTATTATGAAAATCCAAGTTGTGTTATTTGACAGATAAACTTTGATTGTAAGGAAAATGGTGTTAAGAAAAGCTTTTCTTGCCAAACCAAAGAATCAATATCATGAATCGCAATGAGCATAACCTGATTGTAGTATGCAATAACAAAAAGAATGGAGATTACTCCAAGTATCCAAGTTTATCTTATTTCACAGATGAACTTTAATGGTAAGAAAAATGGTGGAAAAAAAGTTTTTCTTGGCAAACAAAAGCGTCATTATCCTATATCCTAATGAGGTGAACATGATTGTAGAGCCAATAACAAAATAAATGGAGATTATTACAAGTATCAAAGTTTCTCTCATTTGATGGATGAACTTTGGTTATAAGGGAAATAGTGAAAGGAAAACCCTTTCTTGCGAATCCAAAGAATTAATATTGTGCATCCCATTGCGGAGAACATGATTGTAGTGCCTATAGGAAAAAAATTGGAGATTATTATGAGAATCCAAGTTGACTTATTTTGCAAATGAACTTTGTTATAAGGAAACGGTGGAACGAAAAGCTTTTCTTGCCAAACAAAAGAATCAATGTCATGTATCCCAATGATGAGAATATGATTATAGTGTGCAATAACAAAAAGAATGGAGATTATTATGAGTATCCAAGTTTATTTCAATTCACAGATGAACTTTAATTATAAGGAATTTGGTGGAATGAAAAGCTTTTCTTGCCAAACTAAAGCATCAACATTGTGTATCCAATGAGGTGAACATAATTATAGTGCCACTAATGAAAAGAATGGAGATTATTACAAGTATCCAAGTTTGTCTGATTTCACAGATGAACTATGATTATAAGGAAAACGGTGGAAAGAAAAGCTTTTCTTGCCAAACTAAAGCTTCAGTTCCGTGTATCCTAATGTGAAGAACATGATTGTAGTCCCTAATCACAAAAAGAGTGGAGACTATTACCATAACCCAATTTTGCCTCATTCCATGAATGAACATGGATTATAAGGAAAATAGTGGAAAGAAAAGCTTTTCTTGCCAAACCAAAGATTTAATATAATGCATCCCAATGAGGAAAACTTAATTGTAGTGTGCAATAACAAAAAGAATGGAGATTGTTATGAGTATCCAAGTTTATCATATTTCACGGATGAACTTTAACTATAAGGAAAATGGTGGAACAAAAAGCTTTTCTTCCCAAACAAAGCATTAATATCCTGTATCCCAATGAGGTGAACATGATTGTAGAGCCAATAACAAAATGAATGGAGATTATTACAAGTATCCAAGTTTCTCTCATTTCACGGATGAACTTTGGTTATAAGGAAAATGTGGAAAGAAAAGCTTTTCTTGCCAAACCCAAAAGTTAATATCATGTATCCCAACGAGGAGAACAAGATTATAGTGTGCAGTAACAAAAAGAATGGAGATTATTATGAGTATCCAAGCTTATTTTAATTCACGGATGAACTTTAGTTATAAGGAATATGGTGGAAAAAAAAGCTTTTCTTGCCAAACCAAAGCATCAATATCGTGTATGCCAATGAGGTGAACATGATTGTAGTGCCAACAACAAAAATAATAGAGATTATTGTAAGTATCCAAGTCTGTCTCATTTCACAGATGAACTTTGATTATATGAAAATGGTGGAAAAAAATGCTTTTCTTGCAAACCAAAGAATCAATATCATGTATCCCAATGAGAGGACATGATTGTAGTATGCAATAACAAAAAGAATGGATATTATTATGAGTATCCAAGTTTATCTTATTTCTCAGATGAACTTTAATTATAAGGAATATGGTAGAAAGAAAAGCTTTTCTTGTCAAACCAAAGAATCAGTATCATGTTTCCCAATGAGGAGAACATGACTGTAGTGTGCAATAATAAAAAGATTGGAGATTATTATATGTATCCAAGTTTATCTTATTTCACAGATGAACTTTAATTAAAAGGAAAATGGTGAAAAAAAAAGCTTTTCTTGCCAAACAAAAGCATCAATATTCTACATCCCAACAAGGTGAACATGATTGTAGAGCCAATAACAAAATGAATGGAGATTATTAAAAGTATCCAAGTTTCTCTCATTTCATGGATGAACTTTGGTTATAAGTAAAATGGAGGAAAGAAAAGCATTTCTTGCCAAACTAAAGAATCAATATCATGTATCCTAATGAAGAGAATAAGATTATAGTGTGCAACAACAGAAAGAAAATAGATTATTACGAGTATCCAACTTTATTTTAAATCATGAATAAACTTTAATTATAAGGAATAAGGTGGAAACAAAAGCTTTTCTTGCCAAACCAAAGAATCTATGAGAACATGATTATAGTGTGCAAAAACAAAAAGAATGGAGATTATTACGAGCATCCAAGTTTGTCTCATTTGACAGATGAACTTTCTTTATAAGGAAAATGGTGGAAAGAAAAGCTTTTCTTGTAAATCAAAGAATCAATATCGTGTATCCCAAAAAAAGAACATGATTGTAGTGTGTAGTAACAAAAAGAACAGAGATTATTATGAAAATCCAAGTTATCTTATTTCATAGATGAACTTTGATTATAAGGAAAATGGTAGAAAGAAAAGCTTTTCTTGCCAAACAAAAGAATTAATATCGTGCATCCTAATGAGGAGAACATGATTATAGTGTGCAATAACAAAATGAAAGGAGATTATTATGAGTACCTAAGATTACATATTTCATGGATAAACTTTAATTGCAAGGAATATGGTGGAAAAAAAAGCTTCTCTTGCCAAACCAAAGCATCAATATCGTGTATCCCAATGAGGAGAACATGATTTTGTGTGTAATAGCAAAAAAAATGGAGATTATTATGAGGATCCAAGTTTATATTATTTCACAGATGAACTTTAATTATAAGAAAAATGGTGGAAAAAAAAGCTTTTTTTCCCAAAAAAAGCATCAATATCCTCTATCCTAATGAAGTGAGCATAATTGTGAGCCAATAGCAATATGAATGGAGATTATTGCAGGTATCCAAGTTTCTCTCATTTCACGAATGAACTTTGGTTATAAGGAAAATGGTGGAAAGAAAAACTTTTCTTTCCAAACCAAAGAATCAATAACATGTATCCCAATGAGGAAAATAAGATTATAGTGTGCAATAACAAAAAATTGAGATTGTTACGAGTATCCAAGTTTATTTTATTTCACAGATGAATTTTAATAATAAGGAATAAGGTGGAAAGAAAAGCTTTTCTTGCCAAACAAAGTATCAATATCGTGTATCCCAAAAACGTGAACATGATTATTATGCCAATAACAAAAAGAATGGAGATTATTAGAAGTACCCAATTTTGTCTCATTTCATGGATAAACTTTAATTATAAGGAATATGGTGGGAAGAAAAGGTTTTCTTGCCAATCCAAAGCATCAATATCGTGTATTCCAATGGGGTGAAAAAGATTATAGTGCCAATAACAAAAAGAATGGAGATTATTACAGGTATCCAGGTTTGTCCTATTTCATGGATGAACTTTGATTTCAAGGAGAACGGTGGAAAGAAAAGCTTTTCTAGCCAAACCAAAGCTTCAATTTCATGCATCCCAATGTGGAGAACATGATTATAGTGCCCAATCCAATTTTGTCTCATTTCACAAATAAACATGGATTACAAGCAAAATGTTGGAAAGAAAAGCTTTTTCTTGCTAAACCAAAGATTTAATATCGTGTATCCCAATGAGGAGAACATGATTATAGTGTGCAATAACAAAAAGAATGGAGATTATTAAGAGTATCCAAGTTTGTCTCATTTCACGGATGAACATTAATTATAAGGAAAATGGTGGAAAGAAAAGCTTCTCTTGCAAACAAAAGAATCAATATCGTGTATCCCAATGAGGAGAACATGAATCTAGTGCCAACAACAAAAAGAATAGAGATTATTACGAGTGTCCAAGTTTACCTTATTTCATGGATGAACTTTAATTATAACGAATATGGTGGAAAGACAAGCTTTTCTTGCCAATCTAAAGTATCAATAGCATGTATCCCAATACGGTGAACACGATTGTAGTGCCAATGACAAAAATAATGGAGATTATTATGAGTATCCAAGTTTATCTTATTTCACAGATAAACTTTATTTATAAGCAATATGGTGGAAGGAAAAGCTTTTCTTGCCAAACAAAAAAATCAATATCATGTATCCCAATGAGGAGAACATGATTATAGCATGCAATAACAAAAAGAATTGAGATTATTATAAGTATCCAAGTTTATCTTATTTCACGGATGAACTTTAATTATAAGGAATATGGTGGAAAGAAAAGCTTTTCTCGCCATACCAAAGCATCAATATCATGTATCCCAATGAGGAGAACATGATTATAGTGCATAATAGCAAAAAGAATTGAGATTATTATGAGTGTCTAAGTTCATCTTATTTCACGAATGAACTTTAACTATGAAGAATTTGGAGGAAAAAAAGAATTTCTTGCCAAACCAAAGCATTAATATCGTATATCCTAATGGGGTAGACATGATTGTAGTGCCAATAATGAAAGGAATAGAGATTATTACAACTATCCAAGTTTGTCTCATTTCATGGTTGAACTTTGATTATAAGGAAAATGGTGGAAAGAAAAGCTTTTCGTGCAAACCAAAGAATCGATATTATGTATCCTAATGAGTAGAAACTGATTGTAGTGTGCAATAATAAAAAGAATGGAGATTATTACGAGTATGCAAGTTTATCTTATTTCATGGATGAGCTTTAGTTATAAGGAATATGGTGGAAAAAAAGTTTTTCTTGCCAAACCAAAGAATCTATATCATGTATCCCAATAAGGAAAACATGATTATAGTGTGCAATAACAAAAAAAATGGAGATTGTTACGAATATCCTAGTTTATCTTATTTCAAGGATGAACTTTAAATATAAGGAATATGGTTCAAAGAAAAGATTTTCTTGCCAAACCAAAAAATCAATATCATGTATCCAAATGAGGTGAACACTATTGTATTGCCAATAACAAAGAGAATGGACATTATTACGAGTATCCAAGTTTATCTTATTTCATGGATGAACTTTAATTACAAGGAATATGGTGGAAAGAAAAGCTTTTCTTGCCAAACCAAAAAATCAATATCATGTATCCTAATGTGGAGAACATGATTGTAGTGCATAATCACAAAAAGAATGGAGATTATTATGGCAATATAATTGTCTCATTTTACGGATGAACATGGATTAGAAGAAAAATGGTGGAAAGAAAAGCTTTCCTTTCCAAACCAAAGATTTAATATCATGTATCCCAATGAGGAGAACATGATTGTAGTGTGCAATAACAAATGGAATGGAGATTTTTACGAGTGTCCAAGTTTATCTCAATTCATGGATGAACTTTGCTTATAAGGAAAATAGTGGAAGGAAAAGCTTTTCTTGCAAACCAATATATCATTATCCTGTGTCCCAACAAGGAAAACATGATTGTAGTGTTCAATAACAAAACGAATGGAGATTATTACGAGTATTCAAGTTTATCTTATTTCATAGATGAACTACAATTACAAGGAATATGATGGAAAAAATGTTTTTCTTGCCAAATCCAAGCATCAATATGGTGCAGTTTAATGAGGTAAAAATGATTGTAGTGCCAATAACAAAAAGAATAGAGATTATTACAAGTATCAAAGTTTGTCTCATTTCATAGTTAAACTTTGATTATAAGGAAAATGGTAGAAATAGAAGCTTTTCTTGCAAACCAAAAAGTCAACATTGTGTATGCCAATGAGGAGAAAACGATTGTAGTGCCAATAACAAAAAGAATAGAGATTATTATGAGTGTCCAAGTTTTTCTTATTTCATGAATGAACCTTAATTATAAGGAATATGGTGGAAGGAAAAGCTTTTCTTGCCAAACCAAAGAATCAATATCATGTATCCTAATAAGGTGAACATGATTGTAGTGCCAATGACAAAAGGAATGGGGATTATTACCAGTATCCAAGTTTATCTTGTTTCACTGATGAACTTTATTTATAAGGAATATGGCAAAAAGAAAAGCTTTTCTTGCCAAACTAAAGAATCAATATCATGTATCCCAATGAGGAAAACATGATTATAGCGTGCAATAACAAGAATAATGGAGATTGTTATGAGTATCCAAATCTGTCTTATTTGGCGGATGAACTTTATATATAAGGAATATGGTTCAAAGAAGAGATTTTCTTGCCAAACCAAAGAATCAATATCATTTATCCCATAAGGTAACACGATTGTAGTGCCAATAACAAAGAGAATGGACATTATTACGAGTATCCAAGTTTATCTTATTTCACGGATGAACTTTAATTACAAGGAATATGGTGGAAAGAAAAGCTTTTCTTGCCAAACCAAAAAATTAATATCATGTATCCCAATATGGAGAAGCTAATTGTAGTGCCTAATCATAAAAATGTGGAGATTATTATGACAATCCAATTTTGTCTTATTTCATGGATGAATATGGTTTAGAACTAAAACGGTGGAAAGAAAAGCTTTCCTTGCCAAACTAAAGATTTAATATCGCATATCCCAATGAGGAGAACATGATTGTAGTGCGCAATAGCAAAAGGAATGGAGATTATTACGAGTGTCCAAGTTTGTCTTATTTCACAAATGAACTTTGATTATAAGGAAAATGGTGGAAGGAAAAGCTTTTCTTGCAAATCCAAAGAATTAATATTATGTATCCCATTTGTGGAAAACATGATTGTAGTGCCCATAAGAAGAAGATTGGAGATTATTACAAGAATCGAAGTTAACTTATTTTGTGAATGAACTTTGATTATAAGGAAATGATGGAAGGAAAAGCTTTTCTTGCCAAACAAAAGAATCAATGTTGTGTATCCCAATGAGGAGAACATGATTATAGTGTGCAATAAGAAAAAGAAAAGAGATTACTACGAGTATCCAAGTTTATCTTATTTCATGAATAAACATTAATTATGAGGAATATGGTGGAAAGAAAAGCTTTTCTTGCAAACCAAAGAATTTGATATCATGTATCCCAATGAGGAGAACATGATTGTAGTGCGCAATAACAGAAAGAATAGAGATTATTACGAGTATCCAACTTTATCTCATTTCACAGATGAACTTTAATTAAAAGGAATATGGTGGAAAAGAAGTTTTTCTTGCCAAACCAAATAATCTATATCATGGATCCCAAGGAGGAGACATGATTATAGTGTGCAAAAACAAAAAGAATAGATATTATTGTGAGTATCCAAGTTTATCTTATTCCACGATGAAATTTAATTATATGGAATATTGTGGAAAGAAAAGCTCTTCCTACCAAGCCCAAGCATTAATATCGTGTATCCCAATGAGGTAAAAATGATTGTAGTTCTAATAACAAAAAGAATGGAGATTATTACAAGTATCCAAGTTTGTCTTATTCCATGGTTGAACTTTGATTATAAGGAAAATGGTGGAAGGAGAAGCTTTTCTTGCAAACCAAAGAGTCAATATTGTGTATGCAAATGAGGAGAACATGATTGTAGTGTGCAATGATAAAAAGAATGGAGATTATTACCAAGTTCATCTTATTTCACAGATAAACTTTAATTATAATGAATATGGTGGATAGGAAAGCTTTTCTTGCCAAACTAAAGAATGATTATCATGTATCCCACTGAGGGGAACATGATTATATTGCCAGTAACAAAGAGAATGGAGATTATTACAAGTATCCAAGTTTAACTTATTTCACAGATGAACTTTAGTTATAAGGAATATGGCAGAAAGATAACCTTTTCTTGCCAAACCAAAGCATCAATATTGTGTATCCCAATGAGGTGAACATGATTGTAGTACCAATAACAAAAAGAATGGAGATTACTACAAGTATCCAAGTTTGTCACATTTCGCAGTTGAACTTTATTATAAGGAAAATGGTGGAAAGAAAAGTTTTTCTTGCAAACCAAAGAATCGATATCGTGTATCCTAATAAGGAGAATATGATTGTAGCG
>JBBYHL010387595.1:0-20095 GCA_038381835.1 Adansonia madagascariensis
TAGGGTGTTTTTGGGTAAAAAATAAATATATCTTTTTTAGCATTTTAAACCTATTTAGGACTAATATTTAATTTTGAAAAATTTAGGGATTCATTAGCAATTTTTGTACTTTAAGCCATTTTTGTAATCTAAATACTCATTTAGAGTAAAAATCATTATTACTTGTCTTTTCGAGTCCTTTAGGGTTATTGGGATACTTCACGTCGAGGGTATACTCTAGGGGCATTTTCATAATTTTACTCATCGGGATGCTCTTATGCCAAAAGTGAATGTTTAGGATTCATTCAGCCTTCTAAGATCATTTTACTGTCCATTAAGGGTACCGAGATACTTTCATGTCGAAGGTATACCCTAGGGGCCTTTTGTAAGTTTCCTTACTGGGATGCTTTTATGCCAAAGTTGAATGTTTAGGATTCATTCAGCCTGCTAAGGCCATTTTAGTGTCCATTAGGGTTACTGGGATACTTTTATGTCAAAGGTATACCTTAGGGGCATTTTCATAATTTTCTTCACCGAGATGCTTTTATACCAAAGGTGAATGATTAGGATTCATTCAGCATTCTAAGGTCATTTTAGTGTCTATTAGAGGTAATGAGATACTTTCTTATTGAAGGCATACCTAGGGGTACTTTTGTAATTTTTTTATCAAGGTGCTTTTATGCTAAATGTGAATGTTTAGGATTCATTCAGCCTTCTAAGATCATTTTAGTGTCTATTAAGTGTACCGGGATACTTTAATATCGAAGGAATACCCTAAAGGCATTTTTATAATTTTTTTAATCAAGATAAAGGTGAATGTTTAGGATTCATTTAGCCTTCTAAGGTCATTTTAGTGTCCATTAGAGGTACCGGGATACTTTCATGTCGAAGTCATACCCTAGGGGCATTTTCATAATTTATCTCATTGGGATGCTTTTATGCCAAAAGTGAATGTTTAGGATTCATTCGGCCTTCTAAGGTTATTTTAGTGTCCATTAGGGGTGCCGGGATACTTTTATGTTGAAGTTATACCTAGAGGCATTTTCGTAATTTTCCTGACCAAGATGCTTTTATGCTAAAGGGGAATGTTTAGGATTCATTCAGCCTTCCAAGGTTATTTTAGTATCCATTAGAGGTAATGTCAAAAGTATACCCTAAGGGCATTTTGGTAATTTCATTTGAACCAAGTTCTATGTGATTGCAAGGATATTTTCGTGGCTAAGGAACACGTTAGGAATAGGTTTGTCATTTTAGATTGTTATTGAGTTTTAGGAAGTTTTATAGATATTTTCAATAAAATATGAAATTTTCTTTTTAGAAAATTAAGGCAATGTCTCTAAGTTAAAGTAATACGTAGAATATCTCCCAAAATATGAGAGAGGTTTTACGAATTTTTTAATATCGAGATATCCTTCTTAAAATAGAAATCGAGATTTTACAAATTTTGAAAAAATAATAATAAAAGCCATTTGCATTCCTCTGGCCTTCCACAGGGGTGTAAAAAATACTTTTTAATTTTAAAACCTTTATGTTCTTCAGGTTTTCCATTGGGATACGAAGGAGAATGATAAAATGCTTTCGTGTTCTACTGGTCTTACGATGAAGTACATAAAAGATTTTGACTTCCAAAATTTTGAAAACCAAATCTTCCTAACACGGAATAATAAATTTGTTTTAGAAATTATTATTTCAGGAATCTATAATTAAATGCCATATGTTGAAACCGAATAAAAATTAAGATTCAAGTTAACACATAATTATTAAGGTACTGATTTTGCAGGCATAGGAAAGGGTCGATCCTTACTTGTGATTGTAATCGACTCCCAAACCCTTTTATATGATCTCTGGTGTGATTGTGGGCCTCGGAGTTTGTATTTTGGGTTTTGTTACCCTCAAAATACAAACTTTGGTAAATGACCAATCTCACCTAGCCCAAATAGATTGGTGGTGACTCCAAATAAATAGTCATTTCATAATGACTACTTAAGGTTAAGTTGAGTGAGTGATTCATCTCGACTACCTAGTCCATAAAATAAGAAAATGTCAATAATGATATGGCCCATAAAAATAAGAGAATATAAAATATTGATAAATTTAACAAATATAAGAGCAAAGGCCATTTAAGTCAGGCTTATTTAGGATTCAAATCCGAGCCATGTTATGATAGTAGGTGAAGTAGGATTTAAGTTTGTCATTAAGATGTCCTCTTCATCCAATCTTATGAAAGGTAGGTGAAGGAGATTTAAATCTATTTCGTTCAATCCCATGTAGGCTAGGTGGAGTTTTGAGTAAGATACCCTTTTCATTTGATCCCGTGAAGGGTTGGCAAAGTTTTTATTAAGATATCCTCTTTGTTCAATCCCATGAAGGGTAGGTGAAGTTTTCATTAAGATCTCTTCTTCATTCAATCCCATAAAGGGTAGGCAAAGTTTTCTTTTAGATATCCTCTTTGTTCAGTCCTGTGTAGGGTAGGTGAAGTTTTGACTAAAGTACCCTCTTCATTCTATCCTATGTATGGTAAGTGAAGTTTTAAGTAAGAGATCCTTTTCATTTGATCCTGTGTAAGGTAAATGAGTAAACTGACCTCTTTATATAATCTTATGATAGGTTGGTGAAAAATGTTTTAAGAAAATGGCCTTCTCATGCAACTTGTATTAGATGAGAAAGGCTAGGCTCTTCACGCGATCCATGTAAGATAGGTGAAGAAGGCTTTAAGAAAATGACCTTTTCATGCGATCCTATATGGGGTAGGTGAAGAAGGCTACCCTCTTTATGTGATCTTGTGTAAGGTAGGTGAAAAAGGCTTTAAGAAAATGGGCTTTTCATGTGATCCCATGTAGGGTAAGTTAAAAAGACTGACCTTCTCATGCGATTCTGTGTAAAGTACATGAAGAAAGCTTTTAAAAGCCCAAAGTAGTTGATGGCCTCAGCTTAATCAAAATTGGCACCAAGCCCAAGAGTAACTGATGGCTTTATCAATGTCAAAATTGGCACTAAGCTTAAATATAGATGATGGCCTCAGTGTAGTCAAAATTAGCAGTAAGTCCAAAAGTAGATTATGGCCTCAGCCTAATCAAAATTGGCACTAAGCTTAAAACTAGCTGATGGATTAGTCTTTGTGAAATTGGCACCAAGAATTTAAAAAGCCTAAAAGTAGCTGATGGCTTAGTCCCTACGAAATTGGCACCAAGAATTTAAAAGCCCAAAAGTAACTAATGGGTTAGTCCTTACAAAATTGGCACCAAGAATTTTAAAAGCCCAAAAGTAGCTAATAGCTCAGTCCCTATGAAATTGGCACTTAAATGTAAAAGATTAATGCCGTTGGTTATATATATATGTAAAGAAAAACTTTTTTTTTTTGTAAAAAGGCTTATACGACCCAAACAAAATCGTAACTATTTTAGTCATTGCCTTGTTCCTGATTCTCAGCAATAGCCAAAAAGAAGCAGCTGTTAACACCTAATTTTGCCTAGGCTCTTTCTCTGACAGTCCAAAAATATCTAAGACCAAGAATTTAATAGCTGCCTGTTGAAGGTTGATTTCTCAAGATAGACAAGACGTTTTCCAGACCTCTTCAGCCATAATGGCTGCATTGCACGTGGCAGAAATATCGCTATTTTAAAGGTCATAGAGAACAAATCTTGGATAAAAAAAGATGAATATCAAGGTAAGAAAGTAGCTTTTAACTTTATTCTTTTGAGACTTTGAGATTCATTTTTGTACATGTTATCATAGTCAAAATTTTCATTTTTAAGATTTTTTCATAATATTTGGAAAGTTTACTATTGTATATTTTTATTGATACCCATGTAATATTTATGCCAATACTTACTTTGAAAAATAAAAAATTTTTAAGGAAAATTTCGTATTGGCATTTTTTACCATGAAGTATCAAGTTGTCAAATTTTAGGACCAAAATTTGAATTTTTCACAGTACCGCAAGTATCATACTCATAAAATTTTTCAATTAAAATTTGTTTTGAATTTCAAGTTTTCATCTTTAATTATTTTCATAAATTAATATTTCGATTAATGTGTTGAATTTAATTCATTTTTATAAAATTTGAACATATTTTTGGAATTTCCCTTTCCCAAGACCCAAAGTTTTTTACTTTGTAAATTTTTTTGTGGGATTTCTCTAAGTTTATAATTTTTAAAATTCTTCAAATATTTTCGTTAAATTTATATTAAATTAGTTTTTGAAAATTAAATTTATTTTATGAGTTTTACCTTTTTTTTCAAATGACAATTTTCTTCCATAAATGTTTTTCTTGTAAAATTTTATGAGTTTGGAGTTCTTAATTTCTTTTTGAATTTTTATATGGAAATTTTATTAATTATATTTTTAATAGGTCAAAATTTATTTTTTACATTTCATGGGCCTTAAAACCCATTAATTTTTCTAATGGCCTCAATAAGCCCTTTAACTTTTCGACAAGCCTAATGAGCCCGTTATTGTTTTCTAACAAGCCCGAGAACCTTATTTTGATTAAATTTTTAATTAAATTTGTTATATAAAATTTTATTCTTCGGATACATAATTTTTAATGTTAAAATTTAGTCCCTATAATTTGTTCTTGATCAAATTAAAATTTTCACTCTCATATTTCTAGATGGCGATCATGGCATCATCATGGAAAATGACAAAAATAATTAATAAAAATCTTATCAAAATAAAAAAATAAAAAAGTAATAATAAAAAAAGAAATTAATGAAATAAACTTTGAGAAATGGATAGAAGCCATTTGTATAAGGAGAAATTTCAGCCTCCTTGGTCAATTTTCCTCTCTTTAAATAAGGAGGAGGATGTTCACGAATCCATAGCCAAAAAACACTAAAAATTCACCAAATTAGTTAAGTGTTTTTCCAGTTTTTCAAGATCTTAAGGTAAATCCACTTAGAACACTCTTGATTTTTGTTCATTTCTATTATATTTAATCTTTTTTATGAGCTTTGTGAATACTTGATCTCATGAATTTTGATTGATGTTAAAAGGCCATGTATGAAAGCTATGATCAACGTTTATTGATTTTGTTGTTAAATTTGATTTTTTCTAGAAATAGCTTGATTTTCATCAAATTAATTCATGTTTGTTGATATGAACAATGCTATTTTCATTTATATATTTTGTGCTAATTTTCTTAATATTTTCATGCTGATTTATTTTCATTTATTCATTATTTATTATGTATTTATGCATATTTATGCTTGGTAAAAATTATGATATATGCATATGTTAATATTCATGTAAATATGTGATGGAAAATTTATTTTCTTAGTGAAATGCATGCTGGCCCAAACTTACAATGGCCTTTGAATAAATTTTTTATGCTTGATTTTGTGATATTTTGTATTATTTTGTTATATTTTAAATTTGTTAAGGCTTAAAAATTATTTTCCAAAATTTTTGAAAGCCTTGGAAGGATATTTCCATGCTTGCCAAACTTACACGTATGATTGTGTGATGTTTTTTATTTTTAGGCTATTTTGTAATTATGAAAATCTTAGGGACCAAATTGTAAAATTTGCAAAATTTTTTCTATGGCTATCTAAGCTTGGTCAAATCATGTGGACATCTTTAGAAGTGTTTTCATGCTTATTCTAATATATATATATATATATATATAATTATGTTTAATGCATTTTTTTTTATCATTTTGTAGTTATTTTACAATTTTAAAAAGTATAAGGACTTATTTCCAAAATTGCAAAATTTTTGTTCCTAGGCCATTTATGTTTAGCCAAATTCATTATGTAGGTTTTTTCTATGAGTCCCATGTTGATTTGGATATGCTTAATATTTAAGTTTGTGTTTTAATTCATATAGGAACTAAATTGTAAAAATTAAAATGTTCTTTTTAAGGCCATCCATGTTTAGTCGAATGTTCCATGCACCTTTAGGAGTGTTTTACATACACTTTTAACATGTTTAACTGTATTTTATACATTTTTAACCTTTTAGGGACCTTTTTATAATTTTAAAAAGTTAAAGACTAATTTGCAAAAATAAAAAATTATGTCAAGGCCATTGGTTCTTTGTCAGATGCTTATTGTGATCTTTGGTATGATTTCCATAATTTTTATAACGTGTTAGATATTATTTTGTGATGTTTATTTCATATAGGGACTATTTTGCAAATTTAAAAAAGTTTAAAGATTATTATGTAAAACTTTGTATTTTAGTGTTAATGCCATGTTTTTGATATTTTAGAAATATTTCTAGCATTCTTCTCATCTTTTGGAGGAGTGTAGAAAGTATTAAAACTTTTCATACTCCTTTGGTTTTTCAGTAGGGGTATGAAATGCAATTTTGAAAAAAATAGGGACCTTTTCATAATTTTTGCATTTTAGGTCATTTTTTATGTCCAAGTTACCCATAGGGGGTATAATTATCATTTCATACCACTGTCAAGTACTCTAGGTTATCAGGATATTTATATGTTAAAGGTACACCTTAAGGGTATTTTAGTATTTTTTAATTATTAGGATACTTATATGTTAAAGGTATACAGTGGGAATAGGTTTATCTGTTTATGAAGTTATTAAGTCATTTAAGGTTACTAGGATGCTTATATGTCAAAGGTACTCCCAAGAGGTATTTTGGTAATTTATATTAGAACCAAGCCCTATATGATCACCGAGATACTTATATGTTAAAAGTGTATAGTAGGAATAGGTTCATTCATCTATAAAGTTATAGAATCTTTTAAGGTATCGGATACTTATATGTTAAAGGTACACCTTAAGGACATTGCATTAGTTTATTTTAGAATCATGTTCTTTAGAGTCACCAGGATATTTTTTTGTCAGCGGTGTGCTTTAGAGGACATGTTGGTCATTTTGGCCAAATTTGGATCCTTAAAGTCAGGTTTAGTAATTTCCATCTAAATGAGACTTAAGACAAATTCTATTATTTATTATCAAATTGAAATATTTTAAAATTACGACAATGTCTCCAATGTTAAAATAGTATGTGAAATTTCTCCCAACATATAAGAAAGGTTTCACAAATTATTTCAATAACGAGATATCCTTTTTAAAGCAAAATTAAGATTTTCAAAGTTTATAAATATAAACGTTTTGTATTCCTCTGGTTATCCAGTAAGATGAAAAGATATTTTGATTTTTGAAACCTGTCGTATTCTTCTAGGTCTCTGGTGGTTATGAAAAAGAATGATAAAACCCTTCATATTCTTTTGGTTCTCCAAAAGGGTGCAAAAGATGTTATGGTTTTCCAAAATATTAAAAACCCAATTTTCTCATACAAACTAATAAATTTATTTTATGAAAATTTTTCCATATGGGAATTATAATCAAATATCAAATATTGGAACCGAATAAAAATTAGAATTTAAGTTAACATAGGATTAATATATACTAATTTTCGGGCATCACAAGAAGGTTAAATCCTTTCTCGTGATTGAACCAATTCTTGGACCCTTTTATATGATCTCTGGTACAATTGTGGACCTTGGAATTTGTTTTTAAGGGTTTTGTAACCTATAAATATGAATTCTAATAGGTGACTAACCTCACCTAGCTCAATAAATTGGTGGTGACTTAAAAAATTTATGGTTTTGTGATAACTATTTAGGATTAAATTGTGTAAGCAATTTATCTCGATGACTTGTCCCGAAAAACAAAAAAATAAAAAAATAATAATGATATGGCCCTTAAAAATTAAAGAATAATGATATGCAGATATATATAGGAATGAAAGATACACCCACCATTTTAAGTCAGGCTGGTCAGAATTCGTATCTGGGCCATATTATGACAATGGGTCCACAACAAATGGATGCCTACAGTAGGATGGTTTTGGGTATGGCATGAACTATATGAAGGTGGATGAGCGATCAAGAGAGGATTCACTATTTTGAGTGACATCAAGGACATATCTCATATGTTATTGGCTTTGGTTAACTTGATAAAGTCATTGGCTAAAGCATGATGAATTTAGGAAGAAATGCTTCCTCTAAATGCATGAGGTTAACCGTAAGTTGCAGAAACTAATTGATTGATACATGAGTAGACATTACACCATGCTCATGGTTTTGGGATATTTGGTGAAATGACTAAATTACACTACAAGGCTGGTTATTGAAAAGTTTCTTTGAGGTCATATTTGTTGGAATTCTGATCATGCTTAAAAGAATAAAAAATAAAAGCAAAATAATTTAATCAGAATTAAATTAACAACGTATGTAATGGAATTATTAAAATTAGATACTGAATTTCCCTAAAGGATCAACTTATGAGTTTTTAATCAATCTAGAAATTCAAGAACATGAAAATGTAAATCATACCTCAAACCAAGACTGTTAAGACCCTTGGTTAGATTCGAATTTGCTTGTTCTTGCACACCAAGCTCAGTTGTTGCAAATCGAAGCTGTCAAATTGTCCAGCCTCTAACTATGATTCACACAGGTGACTCAAGAAACCTTCACTAATGTAGGGATCATGTTTTGTCGAGAGCCATGCTAGTGGTTTAGGTTTCATAAACCTTCCCTTTGATTGATCACCTTTACCGTGTTAAAGCACAGAGAATAAGAAAATGTTTTTCTTTCTTAAAGATTTTTGGTATGCAGCTATCTTATTGTCAACAAAATGTGGTGTAAATCTCCATATAAAAAGAGACAATGAAATACTTTATAAATAGCTAGGTTAAATTGAATATATCATTATTGGTATATTTGCACTTAAACCCTTGGACTTTATTAAACTATTCAATTTAGTCCTTTAGAGATCAATATCTCTATAATTTAATCTAATCCTATTTTGATTCCATAAAATGACCTTTATGCATGTGACCGATTAGGCCCTTAACACGTTGGCAATAAATATAAATTAATTCGGTTAAGAATATTTATATTTATAGACCATGAGTGGCATATAGCATGCATCATGTCCACCCAAATGCTAGGGGAGACAATACGGTTTGATAGGCCTTTCGATGTACAGTATGTTAATGTAATTCTATCCTTTCATTATAAATCTAGGAAAAAATATACTTTTAGCCCAACCTTATTAGTCCCATAGCCTTTAAGTGTTAACTCTATAATTAGTATTGCCTCAGCCAAGGACTTCTAAGTTAACATGGGTTATGAACAACTAAAACATGTCCTTTCATACACTTGGGGTGATAAATCCTCTCTAGATCTCTCATCCACCTTCAGTATGCTTCATAATATACCTAAAACAACCCAACTTTAGGCATCCATCATAATGGACCTAGTTATGATGATCTTTAAGTATGATAATTCACATACAATGTGACTTGGAGTCTCAAGTCTAAGGATTACTTACACTATTGGCACATAAGAGTATTTCCATAGACATTTGAGTGAAATACCAAATGGAAATCTCATAGCGGGTCATGTTCAGTGAACTTGTTACCAGAATAATCACTTATATGTTATCCTCAAGTATCACTATACTTCAACTCATGAGATTAGTTGCATGTATCATATGCATGAAGACTTAACATATGCTAGCTTTTGTGCATTATCAATGCCCTGTCTTGAAAATACGATAACTGAGAATAGTTTTAGAAACACGACTTTGATGTATAAAGATCTCATAATTGTAACTCATTGTGTTTTGTAAGCTTTATCTTCTTAAGCTATTAATAAAAATTATGGTGTAACCTATGGATAAAAAAAGAACTCATTAATATTAATAATATATAATGTATTTTACATAAAATAACTAAAAGCTAGTGCATCACAAGTAAATCCAATTGGCTTGCAGGGCTTATGCTAACAATATTGACTCTTCAACATTACCTTGGTCATGATAGGTTGCTAGATCTTACTCTTGATATATGAATGTAATGAATGAAATTAATTATATTCATTGCCAAAATATTAGGAACCTAATGGGACGCACACAATAAGAAAATCTATTGGATTAAAATTGGATTTAATTAAGCATGACTTAATTAAATAGAAGGTATAATGGAAGGGTTAATTGAACTAGTTCAGCTAAGTATTATTAGAGACATAAATTAGATTTGTGAAATCTAATTAAAAATGTCTTAATATGACAGTAAAGATAAGAATGATTTATCAAGATTATGTCTAATAATAGGCATATAAATTCGGATATCTTGGTTTTGGGCTAGATAATTATTTTTGACAAATTAAATAATTATTTAATAATATATACATGAATTAAAATTGTTTTACTTAGGTGAGAAATTTAATTGAGAAGTAAATGCTCTTGCATGTAAAGAGGCGTTAGCATAAGAATTCTAATTATTAGTCAAATAGGTCTTGATTTGAACAAATCTTATTGGACTTTATATGAGTTAGCATCATAGTGGTGGGCTTTATTTGTGTTGGATTAGGCTAGGATATTAAATATTTGATGTTTGAGCCTAATTCTAAATGGATAAGGTAAAAGAGTTTTACCTGGATCTCTATGGAAACACCAAGTTAGCGCCGCCTATTGGGTTTGGTAGTATTTGGCTTGGTTGACCCATTAGATAAGCCTAACCTAGTTTCAGATAAATAAATATACATCATTAATAGTTTTTGGCTAAGATAGCTATAAAAAAACTTAGGGCACAAAAAACCTAAGATATCTACAAGTTTGGTGCAATCCCTATGCTCTCTTAAGCTTTTTCCATCACTTTCATCTTTGGAGATCTAGAATCTTGATCTAATAGAAAAGTAAAAATTTTAGCATTAGAAAGAGTAGCAACCATCCATAAGAGCCAAAATATTGCCATTGCCACATCTCTACTGCCTTTTTGCATCGCATTATCTCACATCTTTATGACTTCTTAGAATTGTTCTTTATTATATGTAAAAGAGGCCAGATGCTTCCTACCTTTTGGTTAAGGATTCTCAAGCCTTCTAGCTAGCTTGAAGAACCCCTGAGTGGGTAAAATCTCTTTTAGATCTGTGTTTTGAAATCCAAAATCGACCGTATGTAGATCTCAACCTAAGATCTAGAGAAAATTACAGTATTTATCTGTTTACTTTTCATTGCATATGTTTAATTTGAATAAATATTTTATTCTATTTCAATAAGCATGAAGTTGAGGTTTCCCTTTAACCATGCTTTTTTTTTCCAAATCCGATGTTATGCTCCCTTGGCAAGGCAAAGTTTAGAGTTTTTATTAAAATAACTTTATGGGTTTGGTTCAAGAAAGGTATTTTCGAACTAGGCACCCCTTTGACATCTTCCCCATTAAGGTGGTGATTGACTTGAGACAAAGGCCTTGATTCAAAAATAATATTTGATCCAATTCCTATGGATGCATTTTCATTTTAATCACACAAGAAAGGCTAGCTATATCATATAATTATCATAACAATATATATAATAGCCAAAAAGTAGGGAAAATGGGAAAATTCAAAATGTGTCTCTTAATTATCCATGATTATTTAAAGAAATAGCTGATTGATGGCTTAGAGATGAGCTTGGATTTAAGTGGTGGTTAAGGCTTAAAAATTGAATGATAATCATGGACACCCTAGTTTGTCCGAACCCCTTAATTGACTTTTTTGCGATCTTAAGGCTAGTTGATTTTTTTTTAGTTTAGATCTTCTCATATGAGTTATTGATAATGGGAAGGTTTAACCTAGGTTTTAGAAGGATTCCATGGGCTTAGTTTAATGAGAAAAGTCATTTAAGCTCAATTGTCCAATTTAGTGGGTAAGTGCTAGATTTGGAAACTGAGACTTGGGTCTAAAAAATCTAAGTATGAAAAAAGTTGACTAGTGTACATATTTTAAGAGAATTAGAGTGGTTATTAAAGTCATTTGAATGAAAAAGAGACTTATTTTAAAGGTCAAAATCAAAAGTCAATAAAAAGACAGTCAAGGATAAATAAAGTCAACTATATTGTCTAAAGTTTGATTTTTAATTGGATAAGTTCTAAAACTCGAGCTTCACAATTGGTTTAGACTAAAATGAAATTAAAAATGGGCTCTAGTTTGAGAAAGACCTTAGAGATTAATGCGTTGAGAATTCTCGAGAGACTAATCTGAGAGTTCCAAGATAGGAAATTTTGAATTTTTAGAGAAAGAGTCATTCAAGTTTATTTTTATGATAAATAAGAACATTAAATTGAATTTTTACAAGTGCACATCATGATCAATTAAATATAATAAAAAATTGTACAAAATTGGTCCATTTATGTAGCTTGGCTAAACTTGAACATGTTAAATAAAGGATTTTGTTCAGCAGGGGTATTTTAGTCATTTTATCTAGGTTAGTAGGGTGATTTAGATTTAGTCAACCACCTAAATTCTATAATATAGGTGGTGGTTATTTATTTCACTCACATTTAGCCATTTTTACTTCAAAAAATTCTCTCAAATTCTCAGAGGAGAAAAGCTCTTGAGGTAATTTTCTCTCCCCAATCTTTTAATATGTAGCTCAATTACATGATTTTTGTTTGAATATTGATTGAAAATGCTTCCATGTTGATTTAGCTAGCACGTTTCCTTGATCTCTTGAGTTTGGCTTTCTTGTTTCTTGGAAATATGATGTTCAAATCATGATTTAGTTTATAATTACTTGATTTCATAAAGATCTAAACATGATTTGATGATTATCTAGTTGAAATCGAGCTTAAATCATGTTATTGGTGAGATTATGATGTTAAAAATGGTGAAGTGCTTAGATCTAGCTTTGGTTAGCTTTATTTTGTTAGATCTTGATGATTAGAGTTTAAATGAGCTAAGATCTATGCATTTGAGTTGAAATTAATTGATTTAGAGATGAAATCACATGTTAGTAAGCTTAAATGATGATCGGCCAACTAGAATAAGCTCAAGGAGCATTCAGATAAGTTTAATTCATGACAAGCATGATTAATGATGATTTGGTTTCATCTTGATGCACTAAAGTTAGATTTAGCTTAGGTGAGTTGAAATAGAAGATTAATTTGATGAAATATGATGTTCATATGTTAGATCTAAGCTTTGAGTGTTAACATCATGATTTTGAATGTTAATCATGCACTTGAATTGAATTAAGCTTGACTTTACATGCTTTGATTGAGAATGTTGAGAAATTGTGATGACATGAATGTTAGATGAGCATGCTCTTAGTTTGATAAGCTTGGCCAAAGAGGATTTATTGGTGCTTAATCTTATTTTGTTCTTTTTTTATGTTAATGAGTTTACTAATATGTGTGAGAATATGTGTGTTGTGTGTAAAAACATTATTTTTTCTATAAAAAAACCTTCAAGCATAAGTCTTAGCTCGTTCTATTATTTATGGATTATTTTTTAAAGGAAAAAATTATGTAAATATGTTGTGTTGATGTATCATGCATCTCATCTTTAAAATTTAAAAAGGAAAGAAAAAAAGAACAAAAGAATAAAAAAGAGCAAACAAAACAAAAGAGAAAAAAAGAGAAGATGTGCATGGTGCATTGAAATGAAACTTATGAAGTCCTAATATAGCTATACATTGAGAATCAAGATGTGAGGTAACAAGATATTTAAATGCTTATTCTAGCTCTTTAAGATTATTTGTAATTTTTTTATCATCTTTTCTTTTACCTATACCTTATAACCCTATTACAACCTTGAATAAAGACCTAGATTCTTGGAGTTGCATGTTATTAATGTTAGTGTATGCCCTTGAATCAATCAAGATTGGGACATGAGATGCACAGTCAATTAATTGCATACCTATAACTAGTTTAGTGACATAAGGTTTTCTTTCATTTTTGTAGCATAATTGACTATCATGAAAGCATAGTTGGATGAAGCCCATGGAACTTAAAAAGTATTGCAAAGAATTGCAAAATGTTGTAATTATAAGATTCTTATGCGTCAAAGCTTAGTTCCTCAAAATGTTCTTGGTCATGATATTGACAAGGTGAGGCATTGACAATGCTTAAAGACTAACTCTTGTTATCTATCATAATGTATTGAGATATAAGCCTTAATATATCATAGCAGACAACACTTCTAATCATTGTAAGGTCCCAGTCAATTAGAATGAATAGCTTACCTGAAGTTCCCATACTGAAACACAAGAGTGACTAGGTTAAAGAGTCACTACCAATCTGTTTTGGCTGTAGGTGTAATTGGTCACCTATTAAAACCATTTACTAAGGAGTTACGAAACTCTAAAGGAATGATTTTATGATTTACTTATTTGAAAGATCTACAAAGTTGGGCTTAAGACCTGGTTACACCACAAGTAAGGACTTGATCCCTCTTGTGATGCCCAATAATTGGCACCAACTAGTCACGTAGATCCGAATTTGTTTTTCTCAATTTCAATCATAAGTGTTCAATCATAATCCCCCTTTTATTTATTCCAAATCAAACAAATATCAACAAAATATGTACCGTGAAACTTTTATTGGGAGTAGCTCACATTTACAACTCATTCAAAGCAAAAATTGTTTATAAAAGAAAATTTCTATGAAAACATTTGACTCCAAAAATACTCACTAATTGACTCTAATTTTAGTATTTTTATCTAATTTGAATCCATTTAAAAGAAATCACAAAAATAGCATAATTGGACTAAATTGACAAAATCACAACTTTGAAAACAAATTAAAAATCAACTTTATTTACTTCAACTTGGAAGCTTTAATATGAGCCACTAGGGATCTTTTATAGGACACATCTAGAACTATGGACACTAAAAGTGAATCCCAAAATCAATTTGAGGCATCTGATTGACTCGAAATTGTAGACACCAAACTTGGTGAAAATCAAAACAAGGAGAGATTTACCCTTTCAAACTTTCCAAATTTACTTTAGATTATTCCTATCAGATAAAATTATTAAACCAAATTCTAATGACTTCTAAATCACTATACTTCAAAAAATACCAAAAAATCATTTTGGCTATCACATACAGTTTTTAATTGGACACTACTGCATTGCGTAGCATGTTTGACCAGCTTGCCTTTTGAAATTTCTTCTTGGTTCATTTGGAATACTCACTAGATGAGCCACGCATGATTGGAAATGTTATTCATTTTAATTTTAACTAAAAATATTAGAAAAATACAAAAAAATGATTATCCTTATCAAAAACAATTCATAATACTGATCATGCATTAAAATATAGCTATGCGAATAGCTCATGTTTTGGGATTTTACTGTATTCATTTGATCAAGAAATTGAACATTTCAATCACATATTTCATAGTCCAAACAATGAGGATTATGGGAAAAATACTAACAAAAATTACTAAGGTCTATAACCTAACCAAAATATATCCTATTTGTGAGACTAACATGCGGGATGACAATAATAGCTCTGACATGACTTGTGATCATGAAGCCTTTTGTCAAATTTTTAAAGCACATTTTTGGATGTTTAAACATCCAGCAACAAGACCAAATGTACTCTAAAAATGTCATATATGAGGAATCAACAAAGACTTCTTAGTGCTAAGACTTAGAATTATGTTTTTCAACATTGGCAATATGCTTTGGAGTTATGTGAATGTCTCTGCTTTTATCACTTTTATTCATTATTATTTATTCTTAGCAAGTAAATGGCACACCAATGCCACCCATTTGTGTGATGAAACTAGCATCCAAGTACTCTAAACAATTTTGACTCACATTAAGGCTTACCAAGTTTAGACTTATCCAAGCACATTTAAACACTTAAAAATATTTTTATTTGCTCCAAATCAACTATAATTTAAGATATTTTGTTTAATATCCCCAAGTTACTCATTAATGAGTTTATTAAACAAAACTAAACCTTGATTCACCTATTGATTAAATGAACCAAAGCTTTTCCTTGGGGTATCTTTTAAGCAATTACACATCTTAAACATCCTATCATGCATTTTTTCAAACATGTAGAATACTAACCTAAAGTTCTAGTAGCTAATCATCCATAACAAGGTATTCTAAAGACAAATTTAACATGGCTAATTCATTCATGCTCATCCAAACATCACTTTCTCATCAGATGTCATTGATTAACATTCAAACGCAAAAAATCAAGCTTGCATTCAATTCAATTAACATGATTAACAATCAAAACATGCTTTCAACCATTTGAGCTCATCAATTGAACATGTAAGCTTCTAAATTCAATCAAGTAAGCATATATTTCAGCTTACCTAAGTTCAAGTCAGCTTAATTCATCTAAGTTTCATCATTTAAGCATAAAGTATCAAAAGCCCACTGAAGCTCACTAAGAATCCTCTTCGGCAGCACCCAGAGGAAGCTATTCTACCTTATTCAAACATTCTAACAAGTTCAAGAACCTATGATTTCATCATTTTTCACTAGATTCAAGTTTTTACTTAGATTTTAGCTCAAACTAGCTTAACTTAGTAAGATCATACAAGATTAAATTAATTAAGTTCAAGATCCTATAAATTTAAGCTAGCTAAAATAGGTTTCTCTATTTTCTTCATGTTTGAACTCCATATTAAGCTAACAAATTAGGATATCATCAACTAAACTTAATAATTTTAGGTCAATATCATTAGATCCTAGCTCAACTAAGTTTAAAGCATCAAGATCAAGCTTATTTGTCATGATTTAAGCTAGATTACAACAATTAATCACATGATCATGCTTTAAACTATAAGAAATCATGTGAATCATAGCTTAAATCAAGATGTGAGCTTTAGATGATCATGAATCATCAAGGTTGAATCAAATGTAACAAGAAAGCATCATGACCAAAACATTTATAAGCATTAAAAAGCATGAATCAAACATTAAACATTCTAATTAAATTAAAATTAAAGAGAAAAAAATTATACCTACTCCAAGCTTTATCTTTCTTCTAACGATGATGAGAGCTTGAGAGAAAAGAGAATGTTCTAGATTTTCTAAAATTTGCTACGTGTTTAAAAGTTATGAAATTTTGGATGATATCCCCTATTTATAGGCCTTAAAGTTGGTGATTTAAGCTTTAATTACACTAGGGTGATCCTAGTTTAATCACTAACCTCTTAACTAATTTAGAGGAAATTACATTACTACCACTTTTGAATAGATGAAAAAAATTAACCTATTTGTCACATGTTGAATTTGGCTAAAGCTTAATTCTATAGTAATCTATGTATAACTTTTTACTCCATTAATTGATCATGATTTGCCTATGTTAAAGTGCAATTAAATGTTCCATCCTGTAGCAAAAATGTGTCATTATAACTTTCTTCCAAAAAATCTCAATTTAACCTAGACTTCTCAGATTAAACCCTCGAGAATTCTTGACATTCTAAGTTCCTAAGGTTCTTCAATAAATTAGTCTTGATTACACCTTTTTGACCTAAAGTCCATGCTTAATTTCATTTTTTATGTAATCAATTTTGAAATCCAAGTTGTAGAACTCTTTCAATTTCAAAATCGAACTCTAGGCTATAAAGTTAACTTTTTACAGTTGACTTTGTCTACTGTTGACTTTTGTCACTATACTGACTTTTGATTTGAACTTTTAAAATGAGTCTCTTTTCATCCAAATATTATTAATAACCACTTTAATTCTCTCTGAAGATATATACAAGTTAACGGTGGACATTCTTGGATTTTTAAAACCTAAGTCTCGATTTCCAAATCTGACACCTACACTCTAAATTGGATAATTAAGCTCAAATGCCTTATTATAATAAACTAGGATCATGGAAACTAGCCAACACTCCACTTAGACCTTTCCATCATCTATAACTCATCCAGGAGGACCTAGATCTAGAAAATTCATTCTAACCCTAAATTAAAAAAAAAAGCAATTAAGAGCCAAAAAAATATGATGTCTATATAGTAACAAAGTAAAGACTAAATAAACATGATTTTGTCTGAAACCTAATAAGCCCTTCTGTAGAAAGTTTTTTTTTTCATTTTTATTTTTTATGCATGCAATACTCTAACTAACTATACCTAATACAAAGGAAAATTAACCCTCACCAACCTTCTACTTAATTGATGAGATGCCAATTTTGCGAGTTTTTTACAAACTAAACAGACTAAACTTAACAAGAAAATTAAAAATGTCAACTTTACCAGTTTTCTCCTTAACCAAATAAAGTGGAATGATGTGTGTAGACAGCTAATCTATCTAGGCCTCTTTTATCAATAGTCCCACATATTTGAGATTGAGAGTCTAACGACTACCCTAATAGAGGTTGAGCTTTTCTAGGCAAAATTAGCATTTTCAAGACCTTTTTAATCATGCCTAAATGGCCACATATGCATGTGATGAAAAAAACATAGTTTTGAGTGTCAAAAAGGATAAATATTGGATGAAAAGGATAAATATTTAAAAGAAAAATTAGTTTTTAAATATTGTCTTATTAAAATTTGAAATTTGTCTTTTCAGATGATATCATGGTCAAATTTTTTATTTTTAGAATTTTTTTAGATTCTTTTAAGAAATTTTAGGAGTTGACCATTGTATATTTTTATCGATATTTGTGTAGTATTTATACCAATATGCACTCCAGAAAGTCAAAAATATATTCAAGAAAAAAATTTGCATTGGTATTTTATACAATAAGGTGTCAAATTGTTAAGTTTATTTATTAAATTTGAATTTTTATTGTATTGCTATTGTCATGCTCGTGAAAATTTTCAAGTAAAATTTGTTCCAAACTTTAAGCTTTCATCTTTATCATTTCTACAGATTAATATTTTGATTAATGTGTTGAATTTAATTCATTTTTATAAAATTTGAACACATTTTTTGAAATTTCTCATTTCCAAAATACGGAATATTTTATTCCGTAAATTTTTTGGTAGTATTTTCCTAAGTTTAGAATTTTTAAAATTCTTTAAACGCTTTCATTGAATTCATATTAATTCAGTTTTTGAAACTCTAACTTAGTTAATGAGTTTTCAAAATTTCAAATATTAATTTTATCCCATAAGAATTTTTCCTGTAAAATTTTACGAGTTTGAAAGTTTTAATTACCTTTTTCTTGTACATAAAATTTTCCAAAAATTTCTTTTAGAATTTTTATATGAAAAATTTATTAATTTAATTTTTTATAGGCCAAAAGTTATTTTTTCCTTTTCAAGGGCTTTAAAACCCGATAATTTTCCTAATACGCCCAATAACCCCTTTAATTTTCTAACAAGTCCAATAAGCTTGCCAAGCACATTTCATTCTCTACAAGCCTAACAAACCCATTTTTTATTATTTCAACAAGCCTGTTTAATTTTTTGACAAGGCCCAACTAGGCCTATTTAATTTTATGACAAAGCCCAATAATATTTACTATCTCCAAATTTTTATTAATTCTTTCTAGATCCAAAAATTTCATTTGGATATTTAATTAGTTTTTTTACATGTTTAAATTTGCAAATAAATTTATTAATTCATAACTTTTAATTTCTTACAATTTAGTCCCTTCAATTCATTTTTTATATTATAACTCTAGTTTTTCCTTTTTTAAAAAAAATTTTATTTATATTTATTTTAGTTGTAAAATTTATTAATTTAGTTACATGAAGTAGTTTGGTTCGAATTCAATTTTTCCTTAAACAATTTAGTTACATTTTAACTATATATTAAATTAATATTTTCTTAAATCATCATAAAACCTAGGGCTAGCCTACATTAAGCTTTTTGACTAATATAAAATTCGTTATTTAAAAGCTAGATATAACCTAGAAATGTCTAAAAGGTTAATTAACAAATAAATTAATAAATAAAATAAAAAAGAAAATTGGTAGGATTCCCTAGAAGCCTTTCAACTAAGAGAGATTTTAATCCCTCTTGTCCCACTTTCTTCCTTTATGTAAAGGCGAAGGATGTTTCTAGGAAGGGCTTAATGCTTTTCCAACAAAAAATAGCAAAAATACTAAAGTGAATTAAGTTTTTACATTATTTTCTACATTTTTAAGGTAAAAATACTTAGAAAATTTTAATTGTTGTTATTTTCATTCATTTCTCTTCCTTTTAGTAAGCCAAAATCATGCTTGTGCTCATGGATTTTAATCCATGTTGAAAGGCTAGGTATGATGGCTATGAACAAAATTTCTTGATTTATTTGTTTTATTTAATTTTTATTAGTAATATGTTGATTTTTATCAAGATTATGTGTGTTTGTTGATGGAAATAATGTTGTTTTCATATATATATATATATATATTCTATGTTATTTTTATTAACACTTTCATGTTGATTTATGTTGATATTTTCATTATTT
>JBBYHL010387706.1:0-21497 GCA_038381835.1 Adansonia madagascariensis
CCACCAAGCGATCGATTGTTGGCATCATAAATGTGATCGTCATCTTGACAGAAGAATGGGCCACTAGCAACTCAAAACACAAGTCCCACTTACGAAGTGTCATGGTAGTAGACGTGGCCCTTAAGTGCCTCAAGTAACCCAATTGGGAGGTCAGCCTCAATGAGTCAGATTCTCACCTCCTGTCTAACCGTGAAAATGACCTAATCATCATTTTCATCGCTATAGGCAACTATCAAGTTAATAGGATCCTTATAAACAATGGCAGCATAGTCAAAGTTCTATAATGGGATGCCCTTCGGCAAATGGGATTCAACACCAGTGATCTAATGCCATTCTTTCCAATTTATGAGTTTGCCAATTAGCCAATCCCGGTTAAGGGGATGGTTACACTTTTCATTATAATGGGTGATGATGATCACATAATTACCACTATGGTTGACTTTTTCCTGGTCGATCAATCTTTTGCCTACAATGTCATCCTAGGCAGACTGCTCATTAAGAAAACTAATAAGGTCATGGCTATTTATTGCTTGACCATCAAGTTCCTCATACCAACGGGAATTGGATACATGAGATCCAACCAACAGACTGCCCGTCAGTGTCACCTCCTATCGATTGAACTGGCCACATGATAAACATCTACCGTAAACTGTAGCTCAGATTAATTGGTAGTCAACATCATTACGCCCATCGAGATACAAGCAATCACACTTGAATGCCTTGATGCCCGAAGTGGCTTTGACAACCACAAGCCTCAACTGGCTGAAGATACAAAAAAGCTGGCCTTTTACGATTCAGACCTTGAGTTATCCACTAACATTGGATCTTCCCTCAGCTCACAGGAAAAAAAATCTTCTCACAAAATTCCTTAGGGATAATGCAGATGTTTTCACATAGTCAGCAGCAATATGCCAGGGATAAATACGGCCATCATCATGCACTCGCTACATGTAGACCCCCGAGCCGCACCCATCAAACAAAAAAATGGTGATTCACCCTAGAATGACTCACGGCCATCTACGAAGAAGTTGACAAACTGCTAGTAGCCAATTATATCTGCGAGGTCAAGTACCCTGATTGGCTAGCTAATGTGCTTATGGCCAAAAAGGTGTATGAAAAGTGGCATATATGTGTTGACTTCACGGACCTCAATAAAGCTTGTCCAAAGGACAGCTACCCGTTCCCAACTATCGACCGACTTGTGGATGCCTCTGCAGGTCACAAACTTTTAAGCTTCATGGATGCCTTCCCTAGATACAACTAGGTAAAAATGGATCCCCAAGACTAAGACAAGATAGCATTCATCACTGAAGATGGTACCTTTTGCTATCAAGTTATGCCTTTTGGCCTAAAAAATGCTGAAGCCATGTAACAATGCTTGGTCAACAAACTTTTCAACCACCAAATCGGGAGATCCATGGAAATTTATGTCGATGATATGCTGGTCAAAAGTCCCTCCTTCCATCAGCATATTGGAGACCTAATGGAAACCTTTCACATCTTCGTAAGTACAAAATGAAACTTAATCTGCTTAAATGTATATTTGGTGTTTCTGTAGGAAAATTTCTAGATTCATAATTTCATCATGAGGGATCAAAGCAAACCCTGAGAAGATCAGTGCAATACTCTAGATGAGCCCCCTATAATCTAATAAGGAAGCGCAATAACTGATAGGGTGAGTAGTAACGTTAAATCACTTTATTTCTAAATCCACTGATAAATGTCTACCTTTCTTCAAACTGCTAAGAGGGGCACTCAGGTACAAATAGACCGAGGAATGCCAGCAGTCCTTCGACAAATTAAAAGAATACTTGAGCACTCTACCCTTACTAGCCAACCCCAAACAAGGCGAGCAGCTATAAGTATATCTCACCGAATTTGACGAGATCGTCATCGCCATCTTGGTGAAAAAAGAAGCCAAGCAGTAATATCCTATTTATTACGTCATAAAGGCACTCCAAGCCGAGGAGCTTTGTTACACTAAGATAGAAAAGTTGGTCTTCGCCCTCATTGTGGCGTCAGAAAGTTAAAACACCATCATGACAGGCCATCCCCTCCAAGATGTTCTTCTTAAAGTAGACTCAGCAGGAAGAATAATTCACCGAAGTGTCAAACGTAGCAAATTTGATCTGACCTACAGCCCTAGAAAAGCAATCAAGGCGCATGCACTGACATACTTTCTCATCGAATGCTCCTTCAAATGTCAAAAGAGTCACAACCAAACAACAACTAAACCGGCAACGATCTTTAAAGTAAAGTTATGGAACCTGTCCCTGATACCCAAGCTGACGTTTAGACCATCTATGTGGATGGGTCATCTGGCAAAGAAAAAAGCGGTGCATGGGTCCTATTACTTGACCTCCATGGCCAAGAATGGCAATACGGCCTGTCTTTTCAGTTTGCAACATCAAACAATATGGCCGAATACGAAGCATTCATCGTCGACATAGAGCTGGCTAAAGCCCTTGGTGCTAACCGCCTTATCGCTTACACAGACTCTCAGCTGGTCACCAACCAAGTTAATGGAGTATATGAAGTAAAAGATGAGCTGCTCACCAAATACCATAATGTGATTACAAGGTTGGCCCATAGCTTTATTCATATACTATTAAATGAATCCCTAGAGAAAAGAACTCTAGAGCTAACAGTTTGTCTAAAATGGTGAGTAATATGGATCTCTCTATAAGAGGAAAAGTCCTACTCGAGTGCGTCTCGAAGCCTAGCTTTGATAGGTGTATACACAAAATCAGCACCAATGCTGAGGAAAATTGGATAACACCATTTATCTCATTCCTCAAAGTCAATTAAGCTCTGATCGACCTTTTACAACAAAAATGATAGAAAAATGAGTAGCCAGATATGCAATTATTGATAATATCTTATACAAAAAGTCTTTCTTTCTTTCTTTACTTAGATGCCTAGCTCATTCATAAGCCAACTGTGTATTGAGAGAAATACATGAAGGCGTCTGCGGTAACCACCTTGAAGGGAGAGCTTTGGCGCTCAAGGTGCTAAGGCAAGGATTTTTTTGGCCTACGATGCGAAAGGATACGCGACTGCACTCGAAAAAAATATCAAAAGTGCTAGCGGTTTGCCCTAATTCCCTACCAGCTTGCAGAAGCACTAAAACAAATCTTCAGCCTATGGCCATTCTGTATTTAGGGGATAGACATTTTAAACCCCTTCTCTTTGGCAACCGCATAATGCAAATTCTTGATCTTTGCATGCGATTATTTCACCAAATGGGTGGAAGCCAAACTCGTTGCTACCATCACTGCCCGAACTATGAAAGTTTTATTTGCCAATACATTCTTTGTAGATTTGGGATACCTAACGTCATCATAGCGGATATCGAAAAATAGTTTTCAGTTGACAAGTTGCATGATTTCTGTATGAGGTTCCGTATCAATCTTGTCCATACCTTCGTTGCTTACCCCCAGTCGAACAACCAGGTAGAATCCATGAACAAGAATATCTTGCAATTATTAAAGAAAAAACTAGATTACACGAATGGTGCGTGGGCGGAAGAAACACCTGTTATACTTTGGGCTATCCGAACAACAGAAACCCAAGCAATTGCAGCCACCCTTTCAGCCTTGTTTATGGTACTAAAGAAGTTATTCTCGCCAAAATAGGAGTTCAAAGCCTCTGCACCTCCAACACTGATGAACAACTCAATTTCGAACACCTAAAAGCCAACCTTGATTTACTAGAAAAGTGTAAAGAAGATGTCATCCTTAAAATGGTAATCTGAGCATAACAAACCTCCAATATTACAATCACTATTTTCACAAGAAGCAGTTCCAAGTTGGCAATTTTGTTATCCAAAATTGTGAAGCAAGTTGACCCATTGAAGAATGAAAGAAGCTATCTCTGAATTGGGAAGAACCCTATCAAATAGCTAAAGTTCTTGGATTTGGGGCATATAAGTTAGCAGATATGAACTGTCAAATCATCCCCAATACATGAAATGCTGTCTGCTTAAAGAAATACTACATGTAAGTATCTTATTCCTAAAAACTTATCACTTTCTGATCACCAAAAAACTTAATCCTTATCTCAAGCATCTAAAAAACACATTCTAACACGCAACGCCCAGTGGCCCTATTGCCTCCGAGGACCAGAACTATGATGCCCAGTCATACGATTCGCCACTCAAGCCCTAACATGTGATGTTTTCTGACGGGACACTTACTCGCCCAACAATGAGTCACATCTTTACTCATGACACCCAGTCACCTTTGTCGATGTTCCACGTGCCTAGCTTTTATAAACTTCTGATGATCCGAAGGGCCAAAACATGCTCGACTTAAAAAATATTTTGATGATTGACATGAAGGAGTAAAAGACCGTCAAACAAATCGCTCATCCGACTAGTCTTGGATGGCTACCACGAAGTGGCCATAAACTTGGAGTTGCTACTGATCATTTTAAGTTAGGCATGACCAGATGCCTACTGAAAATAATACTAGAGATTCGTTGACTTGGGTTCAGGAGTTGGTTACGTGTGGGGAAGGATTAGCACCCCCACAATGCCTGAAAATCGATACCATCTAATTATATCTTACTTGAATCTGGTTTCCTCAGTTTCATTTTTACCATTATTTAGATATAATTCCCTCTAATGCAGGAGATTTTGTAAAGATACGAGTTTGAATTTTAATGAAAATTTTATCACTTATGCATCTCGGAGAGATAAGAAACATATGGGTTTTTTTGATAAAACTGATCTTCGGATGGGTTTAAAAAAATCAAATATTTTATGTATGGCTCTAGAGAGATACTGACAAAAGATATCATTTTGTGATTTTGAAAATGATTTTTTAAAACATGAATGCTCGAGGTCCTTATAAGAGGAAATGTATTAGTGAGATAGGAAGGAAAATAATAAATAAATCCACACAAAAATAAACACATAAAATACATAAAAAAGAGGGATTATCAAAATGTATCTCATAGTTGTCTTTAATTATTGATGAATAATCGAGACGACAACATTGAGACTTAGCTAGATTTGGTGGAAATTTGAGGAGAAAAAAGTTTTGATGACTCGAGAAGGAGAAAAGCTTGGATTTTAGAAGGAATATGAAAGTGGAGTTGGAGTATTCCCTCAGAAGAGTGGGGTTAGAGTATCCCTGAAAATAAAAGTTTGATATTGAATTTAAGCTAAAAGCGAGGTTGGAGTATCCCCAAAAATGGAAGTTTAATATTGGATTTGAGATTAAAGCGGGGTTAGAATATCCCCTCGAAGTGTGGGGTTGGAGTATCCCCAAAAATGAAAAATTTTGACGTTCAAGAGAAACGAGTCATTTTTTGATAGAGGGATTTTTGAAAATCAGGAGCTAAAGGTTTAGCTAAAATATTCCTCTTTTATTTAGCCTTGGTCTAAGACTGAAGGGCTTAGGTAATAGGAATGAGCCGAGTAAAACATTATGCGTTCGAGCGCCTCAATACAAGCATTTCAAAAATGGGGTTAGAAATAAAGGATAGCGTCGCATCGTTTCTCTTTTAAATTTATTTTGAGCTTATCCAAAGCTCCTGAGGGGGAAACAAGGTGCCATTGGAAAGGTAACTCGATGAGGATTAATTTAAAAATATTCTAAAAATCTTGGAAAATCACTTTCTAGGTAAAATTAATTTTCAATTTCAACTTGACTCGACACTGGCAGCATATATAGGGCAAAGGTATAATGGATTTTGAAATATAAGTTCGGATTCATCTGAAATTGTTAAAATGTGAATAATACCTTTTTGAAAAGGGAATTTCATGAACTCTATGGGAAAATTTTTCAAAGGATTCAAAATGTTGTTTGTTGGGCCAAAACAACACAAACAGTAAACTGCTTGTTGGATCTAGGGGTTTCAGACAATGAAGATTCGAAAAATCATAAATATTTCATCCGAGATGATCTAAAGGTAAATGAGACATCGTTGGAAAGGTTATTCAAAACCCTTCAAGGGAAAAATACCAACACATTCTGAATAAATCATTTTTTATTTTTTAATAATTTTTGAAAACTAAGAATTATGCTACCAGAACAAAATAATGGAGATGTTCAGTATTTTGGTTTTTCTTTGGGTTGAGCTCGGGCCACAAACATTCAAACATCCGTAACTAGAGGTTGAGATGGGCGTCATGAGTTCATTCTAGAATCCTGGAGTAGTTTGGGATGATAGAACAACTCGTTGACCATGCCACTATGAGGGTGGTTGGCTAAGGGCCAAGGGTTCACATTTTTTAACTAAAAGGTTTCATTTCATTTTTGAAAAAACAGCACTCTTATACTCATTCTTCCATGAATCCAAAACTAAATGCTTGTTTTGCACCTAAGGTTGGAAAATCGACTTCTCAAAAATCTTAAGCCTATGTTATTATCCATGTGTGGGAGATAGCATGTGCTTAACTTGAGGAAAATTTTGAAATCGGGTTTTCTAGCACTCAATCATGCATCTCGACACAAGCAAAGTACCACAAAACGATGCAGACTATGGAGGACATATATGCACAAGCAAATATGACACTTTTCATAGAAAAGATGACACAGAATGCATGGCGTTGACAGATGCATGAACATACTTAGGATAAGCATGTTTAAAAAGAGTTTGCTAAAAAGGCATTTTTATTTTATGGAGCCTATCAAACTTTTAGGAAATGCATGAGCATACTTATATCATGTTAAGATGCATATTTAAACATGAGATGAAGACATGAATATGGAAGAAACATGGAAAGAATTGCATGGACAGATGCTGTTATGGTGATAAAAATGCAAAGGAACATGCTTAGGTAACCAAACAACATGAAGGCACTAAGAAAAACATCAAGATCTTAAATTACCACAACCAAAGACATAAAAAAATGCATGGGGGTCCTAAAATGGCCATAAAAGCATAAAAATGGTTTACTAAGATGAAATGTATGCTCAAAACAAAAGATATATAGGACAAGGTAAAAGATATACTAACCAAGGCTTGAAGTTTCTTCTTGCTTTAAAGCAGCAACTTTAAGCTTAGTTTTTTTCCCTCTTTTTGCTATTGTTTAGCAAGAAAAGGGTGAAAGGAAGAAGCTTTCTGGTAATGTGGCTGCTAATGGGGTGCTTTTAAGATGAAAATGTGCGAAAGGTTAAGTTTTTAAAGGTGTTCTGGTGGTGGTTTTAGGGAGATATGGGGATAAAAGTTGGTTGAGGGTGGAAGGTAATGGAACAGTGTTTTTGGTAAGCTTTTGGAGCTAGAGTTGCTAGAGTATTTGTGGGGATAGGTCAAGAGTTTTTTGGGATTGCTGAAGAGCTTTTTTTTAATAGTTGAGAGAGTTTTTTTTTCTAAGCTAGCTAATTCCCCCTTTTTTGGTTCAACCCCTTTGTTTTAAAAGATAATGCAAAGGGCATTTTTGATTTTTTTCTTCTGCACTAGGGTATATCTCCAGCTGCCATGTTCAGTTGACTCCCTTCTTATTAGTTCTGCTATACTGAGCAAGGAGGTAGAAAGGTTGTGAAAGCTTGCAAGCTGGAGATATGCCTGCCATTTTCTTACACCCATATATTTTTTGGGATTGCTGGAGAGCTTTTTTTTAATAGTTGAGAGAGTTTTTTTTCTAACCTAGCTAATTCCCCCTTTTTTGGTTCAGCCCCTTTGTTTTAGAAGATAATGCAAATGGCATTTTTGATTTTTTTCTTCTGCACTAGGGCATATCTCCAGCTGCCATGTTCAGTTGACTCTCTTCTTATTAGTTCTGCTATACTGAGCAAGGAGGCAGAAAGGTTGTGAAAGCTTGCAAGCTGGAGATATGCCTGCCATCCTCTTACACCTATATATTTTATGAAAGTGACCTTTGTCATTAATTGTTTAGACTCCAAAAATTTGCTAGAATCCTTTAATGAACACATGTTGAGGTTTGTAATGTTATATGATAGTTCCTTGGTGCAAAAACATGTTTAAATTAGGTTTTCAGAGTCTAAAAAATGGCTTGAACTAGGCAAAAATGTCTTGGTGTATCGATACTGAACATGTTGTATCGATAAACAAGGTACATTTTACTCCTGTGTATCGATACAATGAGTTGTGTATCGATACTAAGAGCAAAAAAAATGTTTCCAGTCTCGAGACTTAGGGGCCAGTATCGATACCCCATGGATTTGTATTGATACTTATGCTTATGTATCGATACATTTTGCCAAAAATCACGAACATGCCAGGTATCGATGCCTCACCTTGAGTATGGATACCAAACCCTCTTGTATCGATACTACACATGGAAATTCAAATTTTGGCAACGTAAAAGCCTTATGATAGTTTTTAAGCACCCATATGACTCGCACATACCTTAGGTTCCTGGAGTTGTCTTATCTTGGTCATAAAGAGAGGAAAGTCGGCTCACATTCTTAACTAAATGATTCCAATGACACCCTGAAAATGCCCTTTGATGCCTCGTTTTTGCATTTTTCTTTAAAGCGATCCATAGGCATTTTAGAATTTCCTAAAAAACTTTTTCCTGATGATCATCCCCCAGCTTTATTTCTAATTGTTTTTATTTTGTCATCTTTTACCTAACTCCAAGGATACCAAAAACTTGTTCAGACAAGATGAGGTGTCTATAGCCTTGGTAGCCACCAAGGCCCACACATTATTACTAATATAAAGATTGCCATAATGGCTCTTAAAAGAATGATCTTATCTTTCGCTAGTCATCCCAAACACAAAACTAAATTTTGTAAACAACACCTACTCACCTGATCCAACTTTCAAAGGCCTAACACCCAGTTGACTGATTCAGCTACCAAGGCCCACAAAGTGACACCAACTCATTTCAATCACCACTAAGGCCTCCCAAACACCATTTCTTTACTACGGGGCTAACGGCTACTTGCTTGAAAAATGACTAAGCATCTCGTACCATGCAATCATTTAACATAAAAATCATATTTTTATTTATCGATGATACTTATAAAAGTTAAAAAAAAAGTGCCTCAAGTGCATTACAAAAGAAGCTAGTTATCTCTGGCTAATGAAACAGCCTACTTATCAGCCTTATCACCAGACTCTCTAGCATCAGTCTCTTTCGACGCAGGAGTAAACAATGCCATGTCCTTTAATCACCCTTCTTCCACCTCTTGTTGGCTAGGCATCAGCACGTTAAAACCCTTATGTGGCGTATATAATCAACCTAAGTCGATCGCTCTCAGATCAAAGGGACCCTACAACAACTGCATTCCATAAAGAGTGCTGCGTCTATAGGAGTCCACAACAGCAAACAGCTTGTCAAAAATTTCCTTCTCCTACTTCTTCATCTCTGCTTGGTGATGACATTCCACTTTGCCAAGTGCGACTCCAATTCGATGACTATAGACTTTGCTGACTACAGCTTTTCATCGTGTTCCTCGAGCTTCTTCGCTAACTCTGCAGTCGTTGCCTCGGTTTTTTCCCCTTTAGGAAATAGCTTTGCAATCTCGGACAGCCACCTCATAGTATTTTAGTAGTTGAGCGTCAAACTCCACTATTTTTTATGCCTGTTGATTGAATTTCTCTTGCTAACTTATCATGTGGCATATATAAGATGTTTGACAATGAAGTGTCTGCATCAACAACACATCAAACAATCAGCACCACATACATCTCTCTATATTACTCAATGCATTTATCACACAATCCTTACTTCTACTAGCCCAACCAGTATGGCATTCAAATTTTGCACAGGGCTCCTCTTGCTTAGAGCCTCTCTATCACTGGAAGCTACCCCTTTCATGGCTCACCTAAAGGTAGCTTCAACATCTAGCATTCTCCCTTCTTTGAGAATTCCAAATGTCGTTTGGCCTCTGACACTTGAACTGCCATGAACCAAATGCATCCTAGTGGATATGCTGCTTGGCTGCAATAACCCCTTACTCCT
Source organism: Adansonia madagascariensis (assembly GCA_038381835.1). Lineage (NCBI taxonomy): Eukaryota > Viridiplantae > Streptophyta > Magnoliopsida > Malvales > Malvaceae > Adansonia > Adansonia madagascariensis. The sequence goes on from JBBYHL010387706.1 coordinate 9,884, forward strand.
TGGGATAGAACCCCTACTTGATCCCACCCATTTTACCTCAACAGGCACCATAGGAATAATCGCAGTCACCATAACCGACACAACCCCTGAACTACCTTCTTACAACAAGGTTATAGGTTTAGGTGTGGCCTCCTCTTGCTGCTTTACTCCTACTTTTCTCTTTCCTTTGTGTTGACCCGCAGCTACCCTTTTGGTAGAGGCTTGTCTAGCCGCCCGTTCTGCTATGGCCAATTGAATTGCGTCCATCCCTGCACAACCATAACACAAAACTTCTATAAGTTACTAAATTTTTGATTTAAAAACAAGAACCTAAGGAAATACCCTCTTTAGCCCCTTGAGTAGGTGGATGGTTCCCCTTGGTCCTCTATCAGTCGATCGATCAATGACTCTTCTATATTCTTCTCGCCAACATGGCCACTAGATATTCTGTCTCCCCCTCTTTCCTTTTCTACATCTTTTATTCCCTCATCCATCGCACCTTCACCTATAACCATAAACAACTATCATCAAAACACTGCACGATAAACCATACGCACGCCCTTCAAACACTTTAAATACACTTAGTAGCCATACTACTCTGATGTTTCAGCAGACGTCGTCTCTTTCATTGACCTGGGGCTCGCACCAGTCTTTCTAGCATGTCTAAAAGGTTTCGCCCTAAACACCTCATTTGAACATTCCAGAGCATCAAGTACTCTTTACTGCTCATGCGATCACTCCTGAAGAACTCCACCTGCTCCCTTTCCTCGTCATTTAGGTTTGGCCTCTCATTATTCGACCATGCCCTTCGACCCTACTAGATCAAAAAACCCTAAGACGTCCCACCATTTTTGTCACAATGAAAAACTACTTTCTCCTTATATGAGCATTTGACAGAAGGTTTACTATCAACTTCCTCCTTTCTCGGCTTGTAGAAAGTATAAGTAAGGCTTGCCTTGCTTAAGGAAATACAACTCCTTCACCACCCCTATTGAAGACAGCCATCCCTTATCCTTGTGTACTAGGAAGTATGCCACTAGGATCGCCCAACTATTTGGCTTTAGCTGGTTGGGTGACAAATTGTATGTCCTTAACATGGTACAAAAAAATGGCTCCAAAGGTAGATGAAACCCACCCTTAAAAATATAGAGATAAAATGCCGCACTATCTCCTTTGGTGAACGTTGCCCTCTACTTTATCTCCGTCTCAGTTATTTGGTACCTCTCTAGATCAACACCTTTATCATATATCCACCTCTGGACTGTTTGCATATTCACAGAATGAGTATATCTCTCCACAGGCTCTGTTTCCAAATTTACGAACCTCTCTTTTGTATCGATGGTCACCTTTTCAGCGCCCTCTCTGTCCGACCCTTCACCACTCTGTTTGACCCGCTATTCTCTACTTTGCTTAGCCACCTTTGCTTCTCTCATATCTCTTTCCTCTATCTTTACACGATCACCCAATCCTCTTTGACTTAATCTTTCGACTATCCTTCTCACTTCTTCCCTTATTACCTTCAACCTGCCTTTCCTAGCTATTGATTTGAAAATAGTCTTCCCTCTTCTTTTACCATCTACCCCTCACAAGCACCACTTCCACACCCACGTAAACAGAAAACCAAAAATCCAAAAACTAAAAAACTTACCAAAATGCTTTCTTCTCCAACATGGCAGCACTCCTTGTTTTAATCTTCACTCATTCGTTCGCTGCTAACACAACACAAGACATGTTAAAAACCTTCCATAATCTACGATACCTCTCACTATTTGACACTACTACCACCAAACACTAACCCTCGATTCCTTGAAGCACCAAGCAAACTCTAACCTTCTTCTTCTTTCTTTTTCCCTTTTTCTCTTCTTTCTTTCAAACAAAAACACTGTGCTTCCCTTTCAACAAGCCTTTTTCTTATATAGTCACAAGGTCTAACCTTTTGCATCCCTCAAACTGAACATGTGTCACTCTTTCATTAGTCTCGTATCCATTACAATGTACAACTACCATCTTGTCTTTTCATATTTTATCCTTTTCGACAAGTGTCCGCTCATGATTTTTTCTCTTTTTTTTGACATGTCATATCCCCAAAACAGTGCCTCTTCATATTCCTCTTATGTGACACATGTCCAACCCTTATTTTTTCCCCTCTTTGTCACGTCATTGAAAAGTCACCTATAGTTACAACTGTAATTAATGAAATCTATCATCTTTTCACATCCAAAAACTTCTGCCTAGCCACGCTCCAAAACGTCCCTCTCCACAGTCCAAAATGCTAGTCATTTATAACTATCTTTTAGACTGTGGGGGGTAATTGTTAAACCGCTTGGGCGATCGATTAAATACTTTATTGCCACCCCACACAGTTGCCACAACCAAAAAAGCTGCCAAAGACATTTGGACGATTGCCAAAACGTAAGGGGACATCGATGTGACCACTCAACAATAGCATGACTTCAAGACTGACGCCTCTTGAATGGCGACCGACTGACAGAGCATACCATAAGACACCATAGCTTGATAACTAGCTCGGCGCTAGCTGTCCTCTTGTCAAATCACTTAACACCATGTCCCCTAACAACATCTTAAAAGTGTAAGCGAACTCAAAGGTAAGGTAGATCCTTTCCATTCTTGGCTTTCTTTGTCATATTAGCATAAAAAGTCCACCAACTAGCTTAACCATCGAAGAGTGCCCCGGAGTACCAATTTTGGCACCCTTCTGACTCTCTCTGTATTGCAGGGCCATGATCGACCTTTATAAAAGGAGCATCAACACAGTCAAATGTCATTAATGTGTTGATTGCGTTTAGAATCCAAACCTTTTACGCATCTATTTGTATTTGGAACATAGCTTAAACCAACAAAGAACTGGAATAGTTGTGATACACTTGAATGGTATTTTATAGTATTTCCTAGCCATGATTTTTTGTTGATTATCTTCTTGATTGGTCACTATAGAGTTTATTCATAATTTTAGGTGTTGACTATTCATGATTTTTTGTTGATTATTTTTTTGATTGGTCATTGTAAAGTTTATTCATAATTTTAAGTGTTGACTATTCATGATTTTTTATTGCTTATAATTATGGAATAAAATTGTATTCTCTTGAGGGTATCTAGAAGATACATTACTTTAATTCAATGAATGATCCAAAAAAGGCACCTATTATTTTATAGTGATAATGATCAAACCAATGCCTTAAATGATCTTGCATAAGATCTTGAGTCTTATTTTTCAAATAAAGAATGTGATCTGAACTTGGCTATCTTTGGCAAATCATTTCAAAGAAATACTGACTGGTTTCACTGCTATTATGCAAGGTTATTGGAATTATAGTTACAACTAGAGCCTGTCTTAGAATTTCAGCTGCATGAGTTAGTAACAAGCATCAATGTACTTTCAGGTCAAGGCTTAACTATTGTTTTACTCTTTTACTTACATAGTTATAAAATTATAATAATGTTTAGTAGCTATATGTACTTTCTTATATTCATTAAATCAATTAAAATATTATACAATGTTTTTAGTGATGTTTATGAAAGATTGTATCCTATACATCATGTGCCTAAGATTCAAATCTAGGTAGATTGGTTAACAATAAAAACTAAATACAACCAAAAAAGACAAAAGGTAGCACAACGAAACTTATCAAACTGTTTAATGAATCAATTTACAAGCGTTTGTTTAATCTAAAACAATAAGAAAAAATCCAAGATTTGAAATCATACCTCAATCTATAGAAAGCCATTCTAACGAGGCTTTTACGATCTTGAATTTTTTCATATACATCGAGCCTCGTTGTCATAAATCAAAGCTGTCTAGACATCCAACCTCTAATAATGATCTATACAAGTGACTCGAAAAACTTTTGTAATGAAACTTAATCTTGCCAAAAATCGTGCTAGTGGCTTAGGTTTCAAAAACCTTCACTTGGCAAAGAATCTACTTGCTGAAACCTCAAAGAAAAGAAGAGAAAATGATTTTTTATTGATCGTAAAGAGATGGTGCTAGATTGCAAGATGCCGCAATTCCTTTCTCAAGTAGATGAAATTAGCTTCTCTAGGTCTAATTCCCTAAAACAAGTGATGGTAAAATAAGACTTAAATACCTACGGCAAGAGTGTTATTAAGTTTTAAGTTAGTTGCATGTTAGTTCCTTGCCCTTTGAACAATTCAATTCAGGCTTAAGTAACTTTTACTTTTTAGGTAGTTAAGTCCAGTTTCATTTTAATTTCTACAAAATCACTCTTATGTATGTGACCCATTAGGCCCCCATCATATCGTAATAAATATAAATTATTTGGTTAAGAGTATTTATACTTATAAACCAAGATTGGCATCTAATAATGCATCTTGGCCACTTGATGTGCAAGGAAAGTTAAATTATTTTTGACATAACCTTCAGTGTACAGTATCTTAGTGTTATTCAATCCTTTTATCATATTTCTTAGAATAGGCAAGAGCATGGTTCAATGTTTACTCTTAACTCTTTCCATACTAGTCTTGTTTTAGTGTAAGCCTTGCAAGCCAATCAATTAAACTTGTACTACACTAGTATTTGGTTATTTCATGTAGCATACATTATATTTGATTTATATAATATGAGGTATTTCTTTATCCAAAAGATTGATCCGTTATTAGTTAGTTAAATCTTATTTAGATAAAGGCCTTGAAGCACATTGGCTTTACAAGGGAATTATAAAGAGTTAAAATTATGATATCCTTATTCATCAAAGTCACGTTTTTAAAACTGTTCGCGATTATTGTATTGTCAAGATAGGGCATAGACAATGCACAAAGACTGGCATATGTTAAGCCTTTATGTATATGATGCATGCAACTGATCTTATAAGTTAAAGTATAAAGATACATAAGGATAACATATAGGTGTTTGTTATAAGAACAAGTTCACTGAACATTGTAAACACCTTATTTTATCCAGGCTAACATTCAAGGCATTAGAGGTCATTTTTCGAGTCATAATCATGGTTATTCAAATAAGCACGGTTCAGTTTCTTACCATTCCTAGCCAAGGTAAAGTGTTTAGAGAGCTTAAGGCACGTGAAAGTCACATTACTGCATGTAGGTATTGATACAAAGCTTTCACGTTTACAAAAAATTTAAAATTTTAGATGTACTATCAATACAAGAGGGTTTGATATTGATACCTAAGGTGTGGTATCGATGCTGAGCGTGTTTGTATCAATACGTGCCTTAGCAATAACTAAAATCGTGATTTTTGGCCAAATGTATTGATACATAAGTAAGAGTACGATACAGGCCTATGTGGTATCGATACAGGTCTTCAAGTTTCGATACTGGAAACACCTTTTTGTTCTTGGTATCAATACAAGCTTTATTGTATCGATACTAGAAGGTAAAATTTACCTTATGTATCAATACAAATTGCTTTGTATCAATACACCAAGGCATTTTGCCTAATTTGAGCCATTTTTCAGTCTTTGCACCATTGATCTAAAAATCCAACTTAAACATGCTTTTTGCACAAAAAATCATCAATATTCATACCAATCCTCTGCTTTGGACTTATGATTGGGTTTTAACAAATTTGTAAGGCTTAAAATGCCTTAAAACTAGGACATTTGCATGAAAAAATGGTTTGTTTGGGACATACTTGGCTTTTCTCCACGTTGCATACACCTTCAGCCTCTCTATTCCATTACTGTACTTGCTATAGCAATAGAAAAATAGCCAGCTAGGTATAGTACCCAAAGCTATCATGTGGTACATGGCTAAAGCCTCACAATACCCTTGCTTTTTGTATTTTTTGTATTCATATTCATATGGCTATATATGCCAACTTTGGCTCAGTTGAAAGGACCTCTCTACACACATTTACACTCACTTTTATACATTCTCTCAAAGTTCCTCAGCTGCTAAAAAACCAAAAACCCTCTTTCATTCCTATAGCTCATTTAATCCACCACTAAAACTATTTTTAAAACTCTCTATTCCACTTATACTTCCCCTTAAAACTCTCTTTCCTCGACACCATAATTAAAATGCTCATTCTTTTCATCATTTTCTTACTAATCAACAACAAAAAGAGAGAAGAAAGTAATTATAGCTACTCCTAAAAGAAAGGTTAAAATTTGAGGCTTTTTGGTATATTTTCTCCTTGCTTTAGTTATTTTCTTGTTTACAACATTTGCATCATATTGGTGACACTTTTCATGTTACCATAACCATTTTAGGATTCTCATGCACTATTGTGGCCTTGGGTGTGATAGTCTTAGGTTTTAGATCATCCTTTGATGCTTTGATGGGCAAACATGCCATGTGTTACATTCACCATCCCAACAGTCACTGTTCATGCATTTCTTGTCATGTTTCATCAGCCTTCACATGTTCAACTCATACTTGAATGTTCACCTAGAATGTCTAGAGCATATTCATGCATTTTCTTGCATTTTGGTATGTTTCATAGAACAAAAATGTCATCTTGAAAATTTCAGCATGTTTTTCTTATTTAAACATGTTCATATCATTTTCATATCATGATTCTTGATGTCATTTATGAAGTTAATATGTCCATGTATCCTTCCTACTTATTTTCTTACATTTTTGCCATCTTTTTCTTGCCAAAACATCATCTTTTTGTTTAAATGTGTCATCTATGGATATCTTCATGCATGTCATATTTTGTTTTTAACATGTTCATCAAATTGTTTACTTGTTAACCGAAAAAAAGTTGGTTTTAAGAAAAAAACCCCTAAGTTAAATCTATGTTATCTCCAATAAATAGAGAATAACATGAATTTAATGTTTTTACAAAATTCGTCCTCTTAGAGATAAATCAAGCTTTCTATATTTGGATTCATAGTCAAATGAAGTTAAAAGTTTTGGTTTTCAAAATAAAATAGCATTTTACTTGTTTTAAAATGTTTTTGGCCTTAATCTAGGTTTTAATGCCCTTGTTAGTGACATGGTCAATGAGCTGTTTCATCTTCCAAGCTACTTCAAGATTGTGTAAATAAGCTTGTGAAGCCCATTTCATCCATTCCTTTCTGTCACAGAATTTCAAACATCCTTCGCTCGAGTTTAATCCTAAGACACCTGAAAATACAAGCAACTCCTATGTTTTTGCTCTGGTAGCACTATACTCACCATTTAAAAAATTATTTTTAAGCCAAAATATATTTTTTGGAATTTTTAAATTTTCATTAAAAGAGAATTAAATTATCTTTCCAACAGTGTCTCGTTTGCACTCAGACCATTCTAGATGAGAAAATTATGATTTTTCTAACCTTTGCTATCTGGAACCTAGAATCAGTGATTTGCATTTTGCTTGGATTATTTTGGCCCATTAAATGACTTTTTGAATTTTTAAAATATATTTTTCTAAAAATTTCATGAAATTCCCTATTTGAAAAGTTATTATTCTTGACTTAATGATCCCAAATCAGTCCGAGATGATTTTTCAAAGTTCGCTACACCCTTTCTGCTATAGATGCTGCCAGTGCTAACTAGCCCAGCTTAAAAAATCAATTCCACCTAGAAAAAGATTTTCTAGAATTTTTGTTATATTTTAATGCTAATCCTCATTCAGTAACCTTTCCAAAGAAACCTCATTTATCTTTGTAAGCCTTCAAATAAACTCAAAATAAAATTAGAAAGGGAGATAAAGCGATGTTGTCCCCTAGTTTTAGAATTAAAATTAACCCAATTCTTGAACCACTTTTATCAAGACATTTGAATGCCTTGAAGTGCATTCAATTGGCTCCTTATGGAGTCACAAACTATAACACAAGCCCCTTAGCCTCAAATCAAGGCTAAAAGAAAAATTTTTAATTTTACTCAAATCTTTAGTTTTAACCTTCAAAATAGCTTTTCACTGAAATGTCCCTTTTCTCATTTGATATAAAAATCTTCATCAATGAGGATACTCCAACCCCAGCTTTTGAGGGGATACTTAAACATTTTCATTTAAATTTAGAATTTTCTTTTTCTTGGATGCTTTGTGGCTTTTAATCAGAACCCACTTTCAAACATGGCTAAAATCTTTACTATTAGGATACTTCAACCCCATTTTCTGAGGAGATATACTCTAACATCATTTTTGATCCAAGAATCCAAATTTTATCTCTCCCAGGTATCTTCGGGTCTTTTAATTACAATTCTCATTTGCACATGCCAAAAATCTTTATCATTGGGGATACTCTATTCCTACATTTCAAGGGGGATACTCTTTTTTTTTGCAAAATTCACTTGAAATCTGAATTATCTCTCTTAGGCATCCCGAGCTTTCTAATTAAAACTTCTTTTTTTATAACTCTAGCAACCATTAAGCAGAAACATGTCTCAAAATTTTTATCACATTTATTCTTCAATAATCAAAGATAATTACACAATGCATTCTGATCTTCCCTCCCTTTTCTATACTTTTATGTGTTTTTTGTGCAATATTAGTTTACACTTTTTTCGTCTTACTAACATGTTTCATTTTGTGATGCCCATTTTCCACTTATCTTTCCAAATTGTTTTTGAAAACTATAAGGTAATGTTCTATTATCCAATTTTCAAGGCTACATCCAAAGATTATTTTCTTAAAAAATCATTATGTTCTCCACATCTACAAGGCGTATACATAATTCAAATTTTGTTTTAAAACTAGATTTAAAATTTTACATAAAATTCATGCATTAAGGGATTATATTAAAATAATGACAATATGGAGCCGATTAAACTGAAACCAAAGTAAGACATGGGTAGTGGGTCTCGATTTCGAGTATCATAGGGATGCTAATACTATCCTCTGCGTAATCAACTTTCGATTTTAACCAATGAATCTCTAGACCCTATAGATTGTCAAATTAATATTCTGAGTTTCGTAACTCAAAATATCATTTTCAATAGGCATTTGATCATGCATAGCCTGAAATGATTGGTGGAGACTTCGTGACATCAAGTTTTTAGCCACTTCGTAGTGGCCATCCAAGACTGGTTGGACAAGAGATATATCCAATGTCCTTTCTTTTTCTATCAACATATCATGCTTAATTCAAATCCTAATCAAAGGATAACCCGAAGGCATTTCCTCACCTTTTTCCTTTTAAGTTGCCTGAGTTACCATTCCAAGCGATTTAGGCAGCGTTGTGCTCGGGTAAATGGCACATTACGACAAACATGACCCGCTATGAGAGTTTTATTTGGCATTTCAATCAAATTTCTATTAAAATACTCTCATGTGACATAAGTGATCCTTAGACTTATGACAATAGGTCACTGGGTATGTGAATTATCATACTTAAAGATCATCGTAAACGAGTTCACAATGGATGAATACCAAATAAGGGCAGTTTTGGGTATGATATAAAACATACTAAGGTGGATGAATGATCTAGAGAGGATTCTTAAAGGGAAAATTCAGGCTTATGCATATCGATATAAGTATAAAAATTTAATTAGAATTAAACTTAAGCAACAAAATTAAGCAAAGAAACATCCAAATTTCTTTAGGATCTTAAAAAAGAGATTTAAATGTGATCGGACTGCAATTTAAAACATTGATCTGTTAGTAATCATATTTGCTTAGAGACTCATAACTCTGAGTGTACCAATCCCTGTATAAATGCACCATGGGTTGATTACTGTGATGTCTTCTTGAGGCCAAAAATAGTCCAGGTGTTCTGCCTTTAATGATGATTCATTCAAATGTCTGTAGGAGCCTTTATGAGGCAGTGCTAGCTAGAAGGCTTCTTAAGCCTTAACCAAAAGATATATAGCCAACAGGTTCAGATCTGAAATGATCCAAGAATAATTCCCTTACTTGTACACTAAAAAAAAGAGAAATCAACTCCATAGGGAAGTAGTTGTTTATCGTAGATAAAGGTAAATGAACACAAAAATCTTAAATTTTGATTCTAATTGATTCTTTTAAGATAAAAAACTGATTTTTCCTTTTTTGTTGTGATTAAAAACACTTTCTAATTACCTAGAACGCAAATCTGCACAATCAAGCTTACAGAATCAAGGATTTTGATATTTGGCCAATTTCATAATTTTTATGAAAAATTACTCTCAATGCTAGAAAATTATTTTTCTAATTTCACTGTGTTAAGAATGATTCAACCAAATCCATGAAAATGCAAAGAGAGCTTAAGGAAGCATAGGTATTGCACTAACCCCTCAAGGAAGTCTAGGGTTGGCGCCTAGGGTTTTTTCTATTTGCTCTTATTAGCAAAAAGCCTTAATAATGTATTTAAATACACCCTAGGATAGATTAGGCTTGACTATTGGATTAACTCAGCCTATTACTAGCATACCTATAAGGTGGCCCTATTTTGGAGTTTTTCTTGGAGCCCAATTAAAACTATTTTAATTAGTTTGTCCATGATTGGGCCTTAATAGTAACCTATTAATATTTTAGCCTTATAGCACACCAAAGATAGCTATTCCATGCGCCGACCCATTAGCAAGCCCAACTTGGAGTAGTTCACAACTAAACTCTGTTAACTTGATAATTAAGGCTTTTAAATCAAACCCTAAATTTATATTAGATAATTTAGTTCATAATTAAATTTTCTAACCCAAGGAAAACAATTTTACTTTATGTAAATTATATTAAATAATTATCAAATAATTATTTAATTTTTCAAATAAAATTATTTGGCTTTATTTAATAATATCCCTTAAACCATATCTACAAGAGACATTATCTTAATAAGACATTTTTATCTTTATTGCGATATTAAGACATCTCTAATTAGAAATCATAAATCTAATTTTTGTCTTAAGTTATTATTAATTAAACTTATTCAATTAAGTCCTCCCCATTATACTTTTTACTTAATTAGGTCATACATAATTAAACCTCGATTTTAATCCAATAGATTTTTTATTGTGTGTGACTTATTAGGCTTCCACCATAACGATAATAAATATAATTACTTACTTAAGTGTATTTATATTTATAGACCAAGATTGGCCTCTAGCAAGGCATTATTGTCACCTGGTATACAAAAAAAATCAATATGACCTCTTAAGAAACCTTTCTGTAACTAGCCCCTCAATATCCTTTGGTCCTTTCACCAGATATCTTGAAAAGACCATGAGCATAGTGCAGTGCTTACTCATGTATCAATCCATATTAGTTGCTATAGCTTTCGATTAACCTTATGAATTTAGAGAAATAATTTCTCATAAATCCACAATGCATTGTACAATGATTTTATCAAGTTAACCAAAGCCAAAAACATATAAGATATGTCTCTAATGTCATTTATAGTGGTGAATCCTCTCTGGATCACCCATTCATCCACCATATGATTCATGTCATACCCAATGTACCCCGCCTTAAGTATCCATCCATTGTAGACCTATTTTAGATAAATCAAAATATGACATTTCTCATACAAAATAACCTGGTATCACAAGTCTGAGGACTAATATACTGAACTGGCATATGAGAACCTATTCTATAAATACTTGAGTGATTTACACTAAATGGAGTTCTCATATGAGCCATGTTCAATGAACTATTTTTCATAAAACAAGCACTCATATGCTATCCCCAAGTATCTCTAAACTTCAATTTCTATGAGATCAAAAAGTTACATGCATCAAATGCATGCAAGCTTAGCATAAGCTAGTTTTTGTGCATTGTCAATGCCTTGTT